>CM040123.1:122736640-122971280 GCA_022559845.1 Amorphophallus konjac
AGGGCGTGACTGCGTCATCCCTGAGATGGGGATGGGTGTGAGGCCCCAGCCGAGCTCCTCCGTTCTTCTCTAGTCACCTCGCCTTCCTGCTCTCTGGCTCACAGTTTGAAGTCCTTCCTCGACCTCATCTCACATCAAATGGTATCAGAGCAAGTCATCCATTTTGTCCCAACAAGCCGAGGTCCTACGATTCGAGATTTGAGATTCGAGATTCAAGGTTCGAGGTCGAACCTTCTCCAAGCGGAGGGGTTTGACGGGATCGTCATCGACATCGGACTTGATCTTCCGTCTTAAAATATTTGTATTTTTTATTTTACGTAAGGGTCTTTGAAGTTTGTCTTTTGATATCCCTAAGTGTCTTTAAGGGAGTTATTGTTGACTCCCGAAAGGCGGCAATCAAGAGGGGAGGGGTGAATTGATTGGCCAATTAAAATTTCTTCCAAGGAAAACAATGATAAGTAAACATATATGCACTAGAAATCACCCGAACATGGATACACTTGTGAATGCATGTGGATTATGGTAGGTGTTTGACAAAGGAATTGGTGTACGCTCAAATCACTGTGAAGCACACTCGACTATGGATGCGGAAGAACAAACCACAAGTGACACATGGAATTTTTAGGTGGTTCGGGTACACTGCCGTGTCCCCTACGTCCACCCCTCACTTGTGAGGATCAAGACTTCACTATGATGTAAGCCACACACACACGCTGTATAGAACAGCAAACGCACATACGCGGCACCCGATCTGGGCTACCACAAACACACACACACACACACACACACACACACACACACACACACACACAAAAAACTAAATCAAGTTTTACATCAAATGCTCAAGTAGACACAAAGTATATCTGAGAGTAAGGAGTGAAGAATGATTTATCCTGGTTGAAGCTCCCCCTTTCACTTCCTTGAATGTAATTGAATGCTTCTGCAGGAGGAAGATCAATCTGTGAGGAAGAATGAAGCTTTGTCGTACAAATGAGGTTGTAGCTTTGACAACCCACGCAGCTTGTTGTTGGGGATGATATGGAGGCTTGATTCAAGCTTCTTCCCTTCACTTTCAGGCTTAGAACAAGGTGGAAGAAGCCCCTGGAGCTGCTGCTGCGAACCTGCACTCACAAGGGTTAAAAAAATAGCACAACTTTAGATGTCTCTCTCTCCTTAGGGTTTCATACCCCAATAAGATGTATATAAAGAGTTTGGAACGTTCAAAGACACCCTAGAGACCAGATCCATAATTTGTGGAATGTTTTGTGGAGGTTGGACTAGGATAGGAAGACTGATGAGGGACGGGGACCGACACGGACTAAGAGTCACAAAGACTCTAACTGGGCCAGCAATAGTACGCACAAGGGTCGCCAAATGGCTGACCACCGTGATATCCCACAGATGGAGGGACGTCTCTCAACAGACACTCCGACCGCGGCCGTCCCAATGAGGGAGGCGCACGTGCCTAGGCGTGTAGTCAAACCCCAAAGACTAGGGGAATCGAGTCCTAACTCGATGCTTGATTAGTGCTAGGGAAGGATGCTCTCACTCACAATCCGCAGTGATGATAACAAATAGCTAGGCGCCTACTCTCTCTCACGCGGCATAGTCAAAAGCATACTAAAAGAGCAAGCAACAGGAGAGGAGTCGGAACGCGTACCTCCACGCCAAGGCGTGGGAAAGGAACCCCGGCCGTGGACCAACAACCCGATACACTGAAGACCAATAAAATACAACCCAATAACGGCCCACTCCTCGCAGGGAGGTAACAGGCTACAAACAAAGCATTCGGGTTGCCGGGCACGGGTTGACGGGCCGCACTCGGTGACGGCACGATGCTGCAGAATCGGTATCGCGCGCGCCTGGACGAAGAGGGGTCCCACGGACTGAGGCGACGTCCGAATGAGGTGCCATCAGGGAGGACGTGTCACTGACTGCTGCAGGTACGCTCCGGTCAGAGGGGACGCGCTGGTTCCGCCGGTGGTGGCCGTGGGCGCTGCTGCAACTCAGGTCTGGTTCTGGGGTCGCAGAACAGCGCACGCCGACGGTAAAATCCGGAAAACGGCCTTCTGGTATCCGAACAGGTCCAGGCCGGTTGGAGGTGGAAGCTGACTGGTAGAAGTCGTCCTCGGTCAAACGGCGCGGGCAGATGACGCCGGTACTAGTCGCAGGAGCCGCTGGAAGTTGGTGTTGATTCGCTGGCCGGACTGTGCAGGCCCGCCGGCGCAAGCCCACTAGAACGACTGCCACGGACGGTGACGACGTCGAAACGTGACGCCGTCGGCGGCGTCGGACAGAGGACCTGGAGATCTACGAACCCTGAAGAAACCAGGGTAAAAGGCGCAGCGTGGAGGCCTGGGGAAAATTCGCAAGAAGGGCCTCCCTGCTGGGCGAGCAGAGAAGGGGGTGCTGGCGCAGGTCGACGGAGAAAATCGGTACGGGCGGTGCCGACCTCCGATTGACGCGAAACCAGCGCCAACGCGAAGCTGATCCGCCAACGTATCTCCAGAAAATAGGAGGGAGCCAAACTCGTCCAAGAGAGGGGGCGAGATCTGCTGCAAGTCGGTGTAGAAATCTGATCTTCCGCACACGAGCCGTAGACGAAGAAGAAGAGGGTAAAGGGGAACCCCGGAGTCCACCGGGGGCTGAGGCGTCGCACCTCGCCGATCTCCCGTCGCAGGAGAAGAGAGAAAGAGAGAGGGGGGCGCAGCCACCTTCAAGCACAATCTTCAAAATTCATTCATTCAATTAATTCTCACAAAAGGAAATTACATGCCTTATATATCGGGGGAGGGGAATTAGGGTTTCACCCAGCCAAGGGAGGAGGGGTGCGACCAGGACCTTCCCCATTCAAGGGGGGGGGCGGCCAAGCCTCCTCCAATCAAGGAGGGATCAAGGGGAGGGGGGCGCCCAAAGAAGAAAGGTGAGGGAGGTGGAATGGGAAAGGGGTGTGCCCAAAAAGGAAAGAAGAGGAGGCAAGGTGGGGAAGGTGGCGCAGCCACCTTGGATGGGGAAGGGGGAATGCGCCCCAAACCCTAACCCTAATCCAAACACTATGGGCCAAGGCCAAGCCCAATAGTAAAAGAAAAAAAAAAGGACCCATTATCCCTACACATAGTCTGATAGCAATAAAACTAGATAACATGTCCACGCAGGGACTAATCCAAGGCCCACATGGCCTGAGCAAGCAGAGAAGATAGCTAGAAGATGCCGCCATCGCCGAGCCACAAGGAAGTAGCGGTGTGCCGGGTGCTCCGTCAAGGATAGCGCCGTGTGTCCTCACCAATTCTCCCCGGGTGGGAAGAACTCGACCCCGTCGAGTAGGGGTCACGGTCGCTGAGGTACCGCTCCAGCAAGTCCGGATCGATCCGCTCCAGCTCTCCACGTGTAATCCAGGTGTTGTCCGACTCGGGGCGCCCTCTCCAACGCACTAGGAAGCGTTGGTAGGCTCCGCTCCTGGTAGTAGTCACCTGCTCATCCAGTATGCAATCTATATGCTCGCGTGTATGTAATGGGGCTGGAGGAGGTGGACTCTCAGTAGGTGTATCACTCACAACAGGAGGGTCAGGCCCAAATAACTCGCTGGGTATCACCGCGGGATCCTTATAAGCTACCAGATCAGAGACATTGAACGTCGAACTGATCCCGTAGTCGTCTGGAAGCTCGATCTCATACGCGTTCGGCCCAATACGCCTCAACACTCTGAATGGTCCTGTACCGCGGTCTTGGAGTTTCTTTACGGCTCCCGAAGGAAACCGTTCCGGTCTAACCCGGACCATGACGTACTCTCCCTCGCGGAACTCACGTGTGCGTCTGTGCGCGTCAGCTAACTCCTTGTAACGTGCGTTGCTGGCCTCGAGGTGGTGATGATGCAAACTCCGAACTAGCTGTGTTGACTCATACCTATGTGAATGCAGTGGTGGTCCTGGACATCCAAACACAGACCTAGCATGCCTATGACTCCTACATGACTGGACAACACGGGGAGGACCAGGACAACCAAAGTTGTATCTATCATGCATAGGTGTCCTACGGAATGTGGTAGACTCATGGGGACTAAATTGCCCAAACTCACTCATGACATTCCCTATATGAGACAAACCCCTATATGATGGTGGACATGAAGAAACATGGGGAAGAGACATGTGTCCCTGGCCTCCTAAGCTCGGGCATCTGGATGCCGGTAAGGTGAGGTGTTGACTAGAAGGCCTAGGTAGTGTATGATAGTGGACCTCCTCGACAAGGTGGGGAAAAGAATATGGGTCGAGAGGCTCACTAGGGAGGGGATCGAAAGGGTCAAAGAAATGATGACCCCTCCCGACAGGTCCCTTCACTATACTTGCCCATGTGCGACATTCGCCCAGGTGCAGATAATCACCTTCAGGCACTCTCATGTACGGGGCAAGAGGCTCATGAGGAAGGCAAGGAAGGCAAGGTTCCTCCCTCGGGACCGTGAAACCATAAGCGGGGACAAAATCAACCTCCACGGGTATGGGAAATAATAAAAGGACCTCGGATGTGATATGTCCTATGGTGTAGACCGAGGTAATAGACCCCAAAGCAGGGAGTGTAAAGCTATGACTATAGGGTTGGTCAGACCCTAAGGTCAACATATAAGTCAACTCCCATTGACAATCTAAACTCCTAAGGAAGTCCTTCACATTTTCAAGAAAGCAGAAGGACCGAAAAGTGGTGTGAAAGGAGTTAAGGGGTACTACTGGGAGAGCGGGCTCCATGGAGGGGTAGTAGGGAATCGAGACATCTAGATGTGGACCCCTCCCTAACCAGCTAGCTAGGAACTCCCCAATGACAATCTCACCCTTGAGAGGTAGGATCAACTCTAGATGTGTGTCGAAGGGTGAAGCATCTTCCTCAAGTGAGGGAAAGGAGTCCTCTATGTCGTAAATGGGACTTTGGTTCTCTATCAAGGGTGCTAGGCTGAGAGTGTCAGCTCTAACCTCCATAGGTTCAGGCACGACCGAGAGTTCCATGGGGTCACTCTCTAGCTCCTCTACCTCAGCTAGGTATGCATTGGCCAGCTCTTGGTCAGCCTCATAACTCACTAGAATAGACTTGGGTGAGGCGTCCTCCGAATATGAGTCCTCCAAGATAGGGGAATGTGAAGGGCATCGGTCAGAGAACCGAACATTCCCACTATAGGGGGTCACAGGGGTGGACTCCGGGGGTGGTGGTAGGCGTGAGCTCGGAGGCGGAGCGGACTGTGGGCTAGAGGGCCACAGTGAGTTAAGATAAGCATCCCTCCTATCCAACCGATCCGAAATCATTTGCACAAGCTGGGCAATGGTGTGGGTTGGAGTAGGAAGATCATGATGGACTTTCCCGTAGTCATTTGGTTTGGGCTTGGGTCTAGGCTCTTCTATGTGTGGGGCTCGTTGCCTCCGACTAGGACCCACTTGTTCGTATGTAATTGGGTGGGGTCGGTTGGAGGTGATCGGTTGGGGAACATAGACCCTCCTAAGCTCTTTCTTCATATCCCACCACGATTCGATGGGCTTTTGCCACCTAATGCCTCTCAAACCCTCAATATGTCTCCACTTATCCTTGGCCTTATGCAGAAGCTTCTCTCTAGCAAAAGAGACTTGTGTGGCTCCGGACATAGGATAACAGTCAAAATATCTATCCATGGCGGCTTCCCAAGTTTGGTAGACACTCGGGTCATGGGAGCCGTCAAATGTAGGCGCTTCGGGCCTACGGAATGGGATGGGGTGGTACCCATGCCCCTGAGAGATATGCCATAAATCATATGGGCTAAACGATTGGGAATTCATGAGAAACTATGAGGGGAACCTATAGAATTGACATGCGGGACGACTAAGGGAACTAGACACAAACCTAAAATGGCAATGCAATGGTAGGTTACCTACATGACTAAGAGACTCAATGCAACCTAGACAACCTAAAGACTCAAATCACCTAAGACCCCAATTTGTTAGAACAAACTGGTTCCCTAAGCTCTGATACCACTTTGATGAGGGACGGGGACCGACACGGACTAAGAGTCACAAAGACTCTAACTGGGCCAGCAATAGTACGCACAAGGGTCGCCAAATGGCTGACCACCGTGATATCCCACAGATGGAGGGACGTCTCTCAACAGACACTCCGACCGCGGCCGTCCCAATTTGACAACCCACGCAGCTTGTTGTTGGGGATGATATGGAGGCTTGATTCAAGCTTCTTCCCTTCACTTTCAGGCTTAGAACAAGGTGGAAGAAGCCCCTGGAGCTGCTGCTGCGAACCTGCACTCACAAGGGTTAAAAAAATAGCACAACTTTAGATGTCTCTCTCTCCTTAGGGTTTCATACCCCAATAAGATGTATATAAAGAGTTTGGAACGTTCAAAGACACCCTAGAGACCAGATCCATAATTTGTGGAATGTTTTGTGGAGGTTGGACTAGGATAGGAAGACTTTTGGTGCAAAGAAACGGAAGTCAAAATTCACGGCTGGAGGTCGGACCGGAAGGGGTCGACCCTTGGGGTCGACCCTCGAAGAGGGTAAACCAATTCAGGAACAATGGGTCGACCCTTGGGGTCGACCCTCGTTCAAACAGATTCTACTAAGCAGAAATTTTACAGGGGTCGACCCTTGGGGTCGACCCTTGCGCTTGGAGTATTTTGTTAAACAGAAATTTTACAGGGGTCGACCCTTGCGCCAGAACAACCAGTAATGTGGTAAAAACCACCAAGATAAGGTGCCAACCTAGTGGGGTTGAGGAATAGAGTTCACACCAATAAAATGCATGAATCTAAGGCATGTATAATGAAGACCCAATTAAATTGCCCTAGATTATGAATATTTCTCTATTACCTACTTAACGCAAGGCATGAATTTCAACATGGATATTTAAAGAGCTAGGATTGATCTCACCAAATGTCCTTGTATCATTCAAGTCCTTAACTGCCTCCTTGCCCCTGTCAAGACATGCATTCTGAGTTAGCTTTGGCATTTGCAAATTAAAATTAAACTTCTTACCAATAGAAGTGATTCCTGTACTTCCAATGCTCCTTATCTCATTAAGTGGAAACAATTCCAAAGCTTATCATGGCATTCAAGTTAGAACTGAAGATATGTAGTGTTTTAATCATCATCAAAATTCATTACAAATACCCACATAGAGGGGGTTCAACGGTTATAATGAGTCATAGGTGTCTTTTCATATTTCCAGGCATCAAAGAGTCAGAGTTTTTAAGGGAGTTATAATGAGTCATAGGTGCCTTTTCATTTTTCTAGGCATCAAGAGTCTTAGAGTTTTTAAGGAAGTTATAATGAGTCATAGGTGTCTTTTCATATTTATAGGCATTAAAGAGTCTTAGAGTTTGTCCTTCGATCTTCTTTGTGAAGTCTATAAAAAGAGTCTTGTAGTCCTTATTTGAAGCAATAGAATAAAGAAAAAACCAGTTTAGATATGGCTATGAGTGTTCTTCCAGATTTTTGGAACCCCGGGTGAGAGGCCCAACCCCACTTCGCCCCGCCATGGAGGTCGTCCGTGAAGCTCCGGTGCATCGTCTTCGAGAAGAGGACGGGTGTGAAGCCCCATCGAAGCTCCACGATCTTCCTCCTTCACCGTTCAACCGCCGTCATCGTCCATCACCATCGCCACCACCGTCGTGCCAACTGCAACGCCTGCAACCGCCATCACCGCAGAGAAGAATTGAAGAGCGCGACTGCGTCGTCCCTGAGATGGGGATGGGTGTGAGGCCTCGATCGAGCTCCTCCGTTCTTCTCTAGTCACCTCGCCTTCCTGCTCTCCGGCTGACAGTTTAAAGTCCTCCCTCGACCTCGTCTCACATCAAATGGTATCAGAGCTTAGGGAATCGGGATGTTCCATCAGACCGAGATCCTGAGCTACGAGGTTCGAGGTCGAACCTCCTCCAAGCGGAGGGGTTTGACAGGATCGTCAAGCGGCATCGACAAAACTATCAAATATAAATTTATGTCTAAGTTGCCTTTTGTTTATTGGGCCATATATAGAGTGGGCCTCATATGTAGTGTTTTCTTTTGTCATTAGTAATATATAAATAAATATATAAACTTAGGAACCCACGTAGGAACCCAAGCCTCTTGAGTTTCCTAGGTGGTCTTTAGTTATTTTGTCATAGATACATATATATAATGGTTGCACTTATCTGCATTTATTAGGTACTCCTCGTAGGAACCATGGCTCTTGGTATTCCAAGGTGCCCACTCCCCTCCCCATGTTTTCTATTTAAACAAATGTAAACCCACGATGGAGATAATATAGAATGCATTGAAAAAAATGTGAATTTTAGCCATGGCATGTGTGTTCTCCAATTTTTGGAACCCCGGGTGAGAGGCCCAACCCCATTTTGCCCCACCATGGAGGTCATCCGTGAAGCTACGATGCATCGTCTTCGAGAAGAGGACGGGTGTGAAGCCCCACCGAAGCTCCAAGATCTTCCTCCTTCACCGTTCAACCGTCGTCGTTGTCCATCACCACCGCCACCACCACCGTGCCAACTGCAACGCCTGCAACCGCCATCACTGCAGAGAAGAATTGAAGAGCGCGACTGGGTCATCCCTGAGATGGGGATGGGTGTGAGGCCCCAGCCGAGCTCCTCCGTTCTTCTCTAGTCACCTCGCCTTCCTGCTCCCCAGCTGACAATTTGAAGTCCTTCCTCGACCTCATCTCACATCATGTCCCGTGCAGCCGAGAGATGCCTTCCCTTCTTCCAGCTCATCTAGCAAGCCAACAAAGTATTGGAGATGGAAGGGCAGATCGAGTGGGACCAGGAATGCGAGCAGACATTTGAAGAGTTGAAGTAGTACTTTGCGACCCGTCTCGTGCTCTCCAAGCCACATAAGGGAGAACAGTTACTCCTATATCTGTCGGTGAACTCGAACACGATGAGTGTAGTGCTCGCACGAGAGGAAGGTAACATCATGAAGCCCGTCTACTATGTAAGCCGGGCATTACAAGGGCCAGAATTCTGATATTCGCAGACGGAGAAGTTCGCACTGGCCCCAATCACGGCCGCTCGCAAGTTGTGACCATACTTCTTGGCTTACCCAATCGCTGTCCTCACCGATCAACCTTTACGCCAAATTCTCCAGAATCCTGACGCCTCAGGAAGGGTGATCAAGTGGGCTATTGAATTGGGCGAGTTCGACATCAAGTTCTACCCGAGGACTGCGATCACGGCCCAGGCCCTAGCTGATTTCATCGCCGAGTGAACGATACCTGAGGTGGGTTCGCCAGAACAGTCCTTGGGGCCAATATGGGAGCTCTACATTGACGGATCGTCCTGCGCCACTGGTAGTGGAGTAGGATTGGTCCGATTATCACCTGAAGGGATAGAGCTACAATACGCCCTCCGCTTCAACTTCCCGACCACGAATAATGTGGCCAAATACGAGGCGGTCCTCTCGGGGCTACAGATGGCGAAGCATCTGAGGGCGACCATCGTACGAGCTTACAGCGACTCCATGCTCATCGCCAATCAAGTCAAGGGAGAGTTCGAAGCACGAGAGCCGGCAATGATCAAGTATCTTGAGAAGGCTAAAGCGGCATTGGCAGAGTTCTCCCATTTTGAGATGGTGCATATCCTAAGGGAGGAGAATGTCTGAGCAGATGCCCTATCCCGCCTAGCGTCTTCCACGACCACCTCCAACTCAAGATCCATCTTAATAGAAGAACTGTCGGCACTGAGCATGGAGGAACCAACCCCCTAGGTGAACGCCATTGATTACAAGCCCTCATGGATGGATCTGCTATTAGACTTCCTCATACGACAATGACTTCCAAGCTACTGCGTCGAAGCGCGCCGTATGCAAGCACGCGCAGCACACTTCACGGTGGTCGATGGCTGCCTGTATAGGCGATCACTTTTAGCTCCGTTGCTGAAGTGCTTGTTCCCTATGGAAGCCAAGCAAGTTGTACAGGAAGCACATGAAGGGCTTTGTAGGAGTCACATAGGAGGGTGATCACTCGCATGGACCCTCATTCGACAAGGATATTGGTGGCCAACGTTGCAGCAAGACTACCTCAACTACATCCGGAAGTGTCCACCATGTCAAAAATTCTCCAACCTACACCACCAGCCAACTACCCAACTCCACGCCCTGATGGAGCCTCGCCCATTTGCTCGGTGGGGGGTGGACATACTGGGTCCCTTCCCCGAGGCTCAAGGGAGGAAGAAATTCCTCATTGTTGCCATCGATTACTTCACCAAATGGGTCGAGGCGGAGCCACTGGGAAAGATCACAAGTGAAGCGGTGTGGAAATTTGTGCTACGGAGCATTATCTGCCGGTTCAGGATCCCTCGCGTCCTCATAACCGACAATGGTCGACAGTTCGCAAGCACCGCCTTCCAAGGTAAGTGCTCGGAGCTGGGGATTTGAAACCACTACACATTAGTGGGACATCCCCAGGCAAATGGGTTACTGGAGAACGCCAACAGGACGCTCCTCCACGGCATCAAGACCCGCTTGGAGCAAGCTAGCGATTCATGGGTAGACTCCATCCCAAGCATTCTGTGGGCACACCGGACCACCTTCAGAGCTGCCACAGGAGAGACTCCGTTCCACCTCGCGTACAGAGCTGAGGCGGTCATATCGGTTGAAATATCCAACCCATCTCTGTGGGTTGGACAGTTCGATGAGGCCAGAAACAACATGGTGATGTGGGAAAACCTGGACCTACTCGAAGAAGATAGAGAGCATGCCCAGGTGAGGCTCGTAGCCTATCAACATAAGTTGGCCCAGTACTACAATGCTCGCGTCAAAGAATGCCACTTCCTCCCCGAAGATTTGGTGCAACGACGAATAAGCGTGGCAGACCCTAGAGCGGCCATGGGAAAGCTAGCACCAAATTGGGAAGGCCCATACAGGGTAGCGGAAGTGTTCGGTAAAAGAGCATACAAGCTAACGACGCTGGAGGGGCGAGAGGTACCCAGGACGTGGAATTCTATAAACCTTAGAGTTTTTTTATCAATAAATCATCTTTTGACATACAAGCGTCACTAGCTAAGCTCAAAAATGGTAGCTCTAAGCTTCCAAGAGGCGGGCACCCATGCTCCCTTAGAAATTATGATAGCTTCTAAGCTCCCAAGAGGCGAGCGCACATGCTCCCTTAGAAATCATGGTAGCTTTTATAGCTCCCAAGAGGCGAGTACTCATACTCTCTCAGAAACGATGCTAGCTCCGATCTCCCAAGGGGCAAACACCAATTCTCCCGCAAAGACCACGAGTAACAATCTTTTTCTTGCCAAGGAAAGACGTACACTCACCTCCAAAACTAACCACGATTAGCATATCATCCTTCAAAGGCAAGAGAGGTCCCCATCGCCACCAAAAATGCAACACGACGGCAAACACGGAACCCTTGGTCTTCCTAAGGAATGGAGCACGCGCACATAACGGATGGACGGGTTTAAACGACGAGATTATCTACCCTCACAAGCTCGCTGCACACTAAGATAGCTTGATAAACACACATATAACCAAAGATCACGTCATTCGCGCGCGAACCAGAGAAAGGAAGGGGACCATTAAAAGGCAAGCACCATAAAGAGAAGATGGCAGAAGAGAAAGTTTTATTTATAAATGGGAGGGGGAGTACAAAGAGGTTACTCGTCCTCCTCGGGATGGAACCTGTCAGGAAGGAGGCTCAAGACCCCCTTATTGGTATAGAGGCGGTTCACCTTGGCTAAGGCCTCCTGCCACCCATCAAGGTATCCCCGCCTATAATCCTCAGAGATGCCGCCGCTACTGCTCTCCCCCGTTGTCACCTCCGCTGCCGGCAGTGCTTCTTCCTTGAAGCACAGACGCTTGCTGGGGGCCTCGTGCGGTGAGACCTCGTCCGACGAAAAGCCTGATGTCTCCAACGACATCCTATAGAGCTTCTTCTCAATAACTCAACAGACCCAGGATGACCTTAGGGTTCATCATGGAGCGCTATTTATGGAGAAGGAGCGAAGTTCCCAGGCAAAAGAAGGAGTCCCATCGCCTCCCCGGCTTCACGGAAACTGAAGCAGCGAGTCCCAAGAATCACGCCCCTCAGAGCGATCTCCTAAGCGTAGCTTCGTATCCCCAGAAAAGATTTAATGTCAAAAAAAGAAAGCAATCTGCCTGGTAGACGTCAGAGGCTCCAGAATTTGCAAGAAAGAGGAAAGTCTTCATTTCAACGTTGAAAAAGCTTACAGGAGAGGGGAACGATCGCCCCAATAGAGCAAAAAGACAAAAGTACATCGCAAAGAGAGCAAAGGAAAAGAGAATGATGAGCACCCTCTCAAGAGCTCGCCCCAACAGCGGCATCGCATGACCCTTCTTCCTCGGGTGCGCCCCCAATGATAGTCTCGGGAGGCGGCGGATCATTGGTCAAGTCGATCAGGTCTTCCCCCACCGATGAGCCAACCCCAGCCACACGCTCTCCGGTGCTCGGCTTGGCCTCCTGCTTCTCGGCACTCGACCCCTCCTCGCCGAGCTCTTCCTCACCATCGTTGTCCTCAGGACCAAACGGCGTCAGCGGAGGGTGTAGGGAAGGCACCGAGACACCCAAGTTGTTGGCTGCAGCCTGGAGAGCGGCCGTCCAGCCTTCCTGGAAGCCACGGTCCCAGGCCAGATAGTAGACTTCAAGAGCCCCCGCATTCAACTCGGCCCGGATGTCTGAAGACAAGCGGTAGCACGCCACCGCATCCAACCCGATGGTGGCCATCGACGCCTTCAGGCTGTCAAACCGCGTCTCTGCCGCCTAAGCTCGCTCCTCTGCAGCATCCACCAGGAGTCCGAGCTTGGCCGCCCAGGCATCAGCAGCCTCGGCACGCCTGGTCGCCTCCTGAAGAGACTCCCCGGAGGCTCGGGCCTGCACACGGAAGGCGTCCCGATCTCGCTCAGCCTCTGCAAGCATTCGCTCATGTAGCTCGAGTTGCTCTCGAGACCCAGTGAGCTCAGCCTCGAGTGCCGCCTGGCACCTTCGGAGCTGGGCACATTGGGCGTTCAGCCCCTTCTGTGCATCCTGGCTAACCGTTAACTCTTGCGTGAGCCCGCCAAAATGATACCTTCACAAGCCGAAGGCCCTGGCGACCGAACATATGCTCTTCGCGGCCAGGTCCGTCAACCCATCCTCGGCCCAAGGGCCAAACACCCCAGTACGCTCGTGCCACCCGATGCCCTTGTCAATAAGGGTGACAGCTGACGACCTGTGCGCGTACCCTAGTGTGGCCTCCTTAAGCGGCAGAAAGCGGACGCCTGGAGTAGCCTCGGTGTAACGACCCAAGATCTGAACACCGAGAAGGCCCGATAACCCGAATCTCGAACCGCAACCCACGAGCCCGAAGACACAAGAATCTAAAATAATTACAGAACTACATAATTTATGAATGAGTAGGAAGTAATAAATAACATTAAGTAGATTACATGGTCCACAATATAACAACAGTCTAAAAGATAATATTAGTCCACAACTAGTATAGTCCAGAAAGAAAGGTACAACTACACGAGGCATACCCCGGCTCTGGCAACTGACGACTAAACCTGAACAGCAGAACCACGCGGAGCCTCAGAAGCGCTCCTCAGAAGGCTCACCTCACCTGAAACAATGGGAAAATGCAGGGAATGAGCCTTATAACAAAAGGCTTAGTAGGGATCACTCGGACCCCCACCTTGCAAAACGAGAAACTGCACGGAAGGCAGCTAAAGGCGAGCAGTAACAAGACGTAGAACAGGGAGCAATAGGAATAAGTAAACGAAAAAGCTCAGCTACATCTAGTACCGACCACACGGCACGAGAACCAAGGCAACACGGTAGAAAACCAAGAGTCACCACCTGACAAAGACAGGAGTACCGTCCACTAGAAGTACAGCCGGATGCGTCCCCTGACGACTTACACCGCGCCATAGTGTCTCCCTACTCGCCCAGGCGGAAACTGAGACACACAAGTAATACTGACAAGGGTCTAGTCGGGGTCGTGCTCGTCAGCACGCGTCCGAAGTCTCCGACCACTTGTGCACACTTTAACTGACTACGCTACGTCAGGCCCTCTGGCTGGTTCTTCCTCCTGGCCTAGACTCGAGCCGCCACAGTAGGAGGCCCACGGCAACCAGCTTAAAACTGTCTCTCTCTGGTAGCCTCGCCACCACTCCCTAGTGGGACCATACGCGTGTTAAAAGGCTACGACTAGTGGAGGGTCACTGAAGGAGTAGACTCTCTATAAAACGAAAAACAACACCTGAACCAGACAAAGTAGAAGGATAGCTCCTCGTACCAACACCTACTCACGGTGACACCAGCCGAACTACGCCACATCTCGAGGTCCCCACGGCACCCACACACAGCCCCCAGATGATGCCCAGTATCAGTCAGACTGTAGGTCAGCACGGGGATCGAGATCCACTCACCCAGGGCTTAGAATCGGCAAGAAACAAGCTCCGGTCGGAAAGAACAAAGATGGCGGTCCACACTGGACCATCCCTGGGTAAAAACAGTCATATGCTGGACCGCCCAAAGAAGCGATGATTTGCTCTGGACCGCAGAAGGAGACCAAGCGGTCCCCATAGGTCACCCCACAACAGGAGGGGAAAACGGTGCCCTGAAGGCCGTTTAAAACATAAGCGGTCCACCATGGGCCGCTTTAGGTGTGAAACGGTCCTACTTGGGGCCGCCACGCCATGGGACTATGAGAAGAATAAAAATGGTCACCTCATGACCGTTGGGCTTAAAACGCTCTCCCTTGGTACCGCAATTTAGAGTAAAACGGTCAGCCCATGACCGCCATTCCCAAAACCTTTTCAACGGTCAGAATGCAATGGTCAAAAACACCTCGGGGGTCACGCTGGCCCCATGAGGGTAACGGTCTGCCACTTGGCTGCTGCTGGACCTTGGCGGTCTATCGCGTGGCCGCCAAGCCCCACCGACAGCCAAGACCGGAAAACGGTCTATCTAAGGCCTCCTCTCGCGAAAACGGTTCTTGGAAGGACCGTTTTCGTTCCGAAAAATTGAGAACGGCGAATCACGGTGAAATTCACCATTCCACGCCCCGATCACCCCCGGTGATGGGGAAACAAAAGGGGAACTCGTCCCCAAGCCCCAAGGCATCATTTGATGCCATCAAACCACAAAATAACGCATTAAAACGATAGATCCGGCCCTCATACCCCAAAGCATGGTTTTTCCTTCCCCGGCTCAAATGAACCCCTCTCGATCTCCTCTCGGCCTAGAAATCCTGGGGAAGATAGTAAATGAGCTAAGGATCCGTCACCCTACCTTAGGGTCGCCCAAAAAGTGGCGGATCATCACCGATCTTCAAAACTTTTCTTAAAACCCCCGTTCCTCACGAGCTTCCCACGAGCTCCACACGCCTCCACGATCATCTCGCCGCCGCCGTCGTCGCCACGCCGTCACCTCGACGCCGTATATAGCTGGGGAGAGGGTCACTGCGTCCACACACGGGAGAGGGAGAGAGGGCGGAGGAAGAGTCGGCCGTTGGAAGGGGAGGAACAAAAGGAGGGGAAAAGAAAAAGAAAAAGGGTGGGTTTTTATAGAAAATCTGGAAAATGCAAAAAATTAGAAAAAATTATTTCCTCGATCCTCGGAACACGCTCAATGCGCTGGTACGGTCCCGGAGTAGGAGAACGTAACGGTTTGCCCTATACAGGGTTCCGAAGGTTCGTCAGGGAAAAACACGCGTAAAACATAAAACGCACTCCAGGGCCCCCGAAAGTGATCCGAAACCCACGGATCCAGATCTGAAGAATGTTCGAAAAATCCAGGACATTATAGCCCTCCCCCCTTAAACAAATTCCATCCTCGAAATTTTAAAACAAAGCACGGGGGAAAGGAGAGGAACTCACTCGAATAGATAAGGGAACTGCTGACGCATCTCGTCCTCACGCTCCCAAGACGCCTCACCACCAGAGTGTCGCTGCCACACCACCTTAACCAGGGGAATAACCTTATTCCGCAGGTGCTGCTCTCGTCGATCCTCAATGTGAATGGGGTACTCCGGAAGAGACAGATCGGGAGTCACCTCGGGTCAAACAGAATCCTCTAAAACATGAGAGTCATCGGGCATATATTTCCTTAACATCGAGACATGGAACACATCATGCACCGTCGCTAACTCTAGGGGTAGCTACAACCGATAAGCAACCTCGCCAATGCGCTCAACAATGGGAAAAGGGTGAACATAGCAAGGACTCAACTTCCCACGCTGGCCTAAGCGCATCACCCCCTTCATAGAGAAACCCTAAAAAATATTCGGTCACCGACAGCGAAACTGAGGGGCTGCCTTCTCCTATCGGCATAACTCTTCTGCCGACTCTACGCCGCCAATATGATCTGATGGACCAAATGCACCACATCTACACACTGATGCACCAACTCTGGCCCTGTCATAACATGCTCACCAACCTCGAACCAATCAAGTGGAGTGCGACACGGTCGCCCGTACAACGCCTCATGGGGAGCCATACCAATGCTCGAATGATAGCTGTTGTTATAGGCAAATTCCACTAATGGCAGATGGTGAGTCCAACTCCCTTGCCACTCCAGGCAACATGACCTCAACATGTCTTCTAACGTCTGGATGGTCCTCTCAGATTGACCATCCGACTGAGGATGATAGGCCGAGCTAAATGCTAACTCAGTGCCTAGAGCTCTCTAGAAACTCCTCCAGAATCCGGAAGTGAAACGCGGATCTCGATCTAACACAATGGAAACGGGAATCCCATGCAAAGGCACGATCCGCTCAACATACAAGCGAGCCAGTTTGGGCACACTCCAGCTGACTCTAATCGATAACAACTGAGCGGTCTTCGTCAGCCTATCCACTAGCAACCAAATGCTATCATGCCCACTCGGAGTCCTCAGCAATCCCACTACAAAATCAATGGTCACGTGGTCCCATTTCCATGCGGGAACCTCCAAGGGCTGAAGCGTACCACCAGGTTGCTGATGTTCCACCTTCACCTGCTGACAGGTCAGGCACTTGGCCACAAATTTGGCAATATCTCGCTTTATGCCAGGCCACCAGAACTATCTCCTCAAGTTTCGATACACCTTCGTCGCGCCCGGATGTACGGCATACCTACTTCCATGAGCCTCTAGCAACACCGTACGCCTCACCTGCTCCTCGGTCGGGACATACTACCTACCTCGGAATCTCACCGCTCTGTCCTCGCCGAGCTCCACATCAGCTATAGCCAAAATTCGCTGCAACTCAGGGTCTGCATGCTGAGCCTCTGTCACCTGACGACGGATGGCTGGGGTGACAGTCAAGCTCACAAGCACCGCTGACCCTGGATCTCGGGGAACATTAAGCCTAAACGTCACTGCTGGCACTTGTTCATAGAGCTTTCACTCCCTCAACATCATCGCACTAACCACGACCCTTCGGCTCAAGACATCGACAACGACATTCATCCTGCCCGGCTGATACGATAGGGTGAAATCATAATCCTTCATATACTCCATCCATCTCCTCTACCTGAGGTTAAGGTCCTTCTGAGCGAACACATATCTCAAACTCTGATGGTCAGTGAATACTTCAAACTTCTCGCCATACAGATAATGCCTCAAAATCTTCAACGCGAACATCACATCAGCCAACTCGAGGTCATGGGTAGGGTAGTTCTCCTCATGTGGCTTCAGTTGCCGAGATGCATATGCCACAACTCTACCATGCTGCATCAACACAGCACCCAAACCGACCCTAGAAGCATCTGTACACAACATAAAACCTCTTGATCCAGAAGGTAACACTAATACCGGTGCCGAGGTGAGCAACCTCTTTAGCTCCATAAAGCTCTGCTCACACTCATTAGTCCAGACAAACGGTACATCCTTCCGCGTAAGCCTGGTCATCGGGGCTGCAATACGAGCAAAATTCTGGATAAATCTCCTATAATAGCCTGTGAGCCCCAAGAAACTCCGAATCTCCGTCACGGACCTCGGCCTTGGCCACTGCGCCACTGCCTCGACCTTGGCTGGATCCACGGAAATACCATCACCAGAAATCACGTGCCCCCAAAAAGTGCACCTCGCGAAGCCAAAACTCATATTTACAGAGCTTAGCATACAACTGGTGATCTCGCAAAGTCTGCAACACAACTCTCAAATGATACGCATGCTCCTCTGCAGACTGCGAATAAACAAGGATGTCGTCCACAAACACGACCATGAATTGATCCAGGTAGGGATGAAACACCCTATGCATCAAATCCATGAAAGATGTAGCTAAAATTGGTGAGCCCAAACGGCATCACAAAGAACTCATAATGCCCGTACCTCGTGCTGAATGTAGTCTTCTCCACATCAGACTCACGAATCCGTAGCTGATAATAACCGGATCGCAAATCAATCAGTGAGAACACTCGTGCGGACTGAAGCTGGTCGAACAAGACATCGATCTATGGCAACGGATACTTGTTCTTAATGGTCACCTCGTTCAGCTGTCGGTAGTCAATACACAACCTTAGACTATCATCTTTCTTCTTCACAAACAATACTGGCGCACCCCAAGGGGAAAAGCTAGGATGAATGTACCCCTTGGCCAGCAACTCTTGCAACTGCGCCCTCAACTCCCTCAACTCAGCGGGAGCCATACAATAAGGATCCTTATACAGAGGCCCCGTACCAGGCACAACCTCGATAACAAAGTCGATCTCCTGCTGCGGAGGTAATCCCGGCAAATCCTCGGGAAAAACATTGAAAAACTCGCTAACCACCGGAATGTCCTCCATATCCGGCTCCTACTGGTCTACCACGACCACAGATGCAAGGAAACCCTGACATCCCGCATCAAGCAACCTACGGGCCCTAATAGTGGAGATAAGAAAACAAGGATAGGTAGATCAGATACCTTGGAAACAAAATGCGGGTTTGTGGGGAGGCTGAAAATAGACCCTCTTCGATCTGCAATCTATCATCGCTCCATTAGCCTCAAGCAAATCCATGCCAAGAATCACATCATAATCTCGAAGGTGCAAAGCATATAGCCTACCTGGCATGTTCTGTCCCTCAATCCACACAGGAACCTTCTCGGAGCAATACGGGGTAAACATGTAATCACCGGAAGGCAACTCCAAGGCCAAATCACACGACATCTGGGTCACCGGCTCTTCAATGCTCAGTGCGAAATCCTCCGAAATAAACGAATGCGATGCGCCAGAGTCAATCAAAACCCGAGCCGCACAACCAAAAATCACGATAGTACCTTCCACAAGCTGCAACGACTCTGCCTCCGCCCTGGTCATGTGCATAATCTGGCCTCGGGACCTCTGCTTACCCACACTCACTGACCGGGGTAGTGGCGGATATTGCCCCTGTTGCTGCTACTGTTGAGGATACTGCTGGGGCTGAAACTGCTGCTGCGGAGGGTACTAGGGTGGCTGACGCGACCTCTGAGGATAGTCACGCGTCATATGCCATGGCTGATCACATCTGAAATAAATCACTGGCGCCGTGCACTGCCTACCTGTATGCGAGTCGCCACACCAGGGACACGACCCCCGCGAACCTCTAACTAATCCCTGACGTTGATAAGGCATCGGCTGCTGAACACTACCCACATACTTCTGCCTCTGATCTCTGCCCTCCTTACGCTTCTTACCAAAGTTCTTCTTGAAGAACTTCTTAACCTTTGAGCCAAGAGACGTAGATCTTGTAGCTGAGGCCGTCGGTGCCGATGCTCCCGAGCTACCTGAAGAAGGCTGAAAAGTGCTCTGCTGCTGGGTAGCCGTCTGCTGGCTGCGGCCTGACTGGGACTGCCCCTGGCCCCTCGGTCCTCTGTTCTTCTGCATATATATCCAGCTCCAATGATGTTGCTACACGGGAAGCTGTCTCCAAATCAGTGGCAGCATTCGCCATCAAGAGGTACCTCAGATCTTGCCTCAAACCCTGGATGAACTGCTCGGTCTTCAGCCCCTCATTCTCCATGATATAGGGAGCATAGTGACCCAACTCAACAAATCGAGCCCTGTACTGCAACACTGACATGTCGCCCTGGACCAACTCCAGAAACTGACGCATCTTCTGCGTACCAATATAGGATGGGCAGTAAGTACGCTCGAAGACCTTGACGAAGTCCTTCCACATAATCAGCTAAAGAGAATGAGACTGAAAGGACGTCTTCCACTCTGAAGACCACCATGCTCAAGCCGAGCCCTGCAACTGGTTGCAAGCTAACATCACCTTGTCCTCCTCGACGCAATTCATGGAACTGAATACTCTCTCCATCTCATCAAGCCAATCTCTAGCCACATCTGGATCTGGCTGGCCGCCATAACAGGAAGGATGAAATTGCAAAAGTCTCTCACCGCACGGCCAGGTCCACCCCTGGACGACTAGCCCTCACCAGCATCTCCACCAAACTACTGAGCCATGAATTGGTACATGCCCCGAATGAAATACTCTGCCCCCGGAACTCTCACTGCATCCCCTGCCTGGGTGGCAACTGGTGGCACTCTGCTTTGCTCCACCTGCTCATCTTGCTCCTCTGTCGACTGTCCCTGTCGAGAGCGAGGCCTCCGCCTCGGCGCCATACTCTCCTGATGCAAAAAGATAGAAGACACGAGAAACAGCGGAATCAATAAAACATAAGATGCCCTAAGCCAATGCCGAATGTACATCATCATTGTGGACTAGTGGATCACTGTAATTATTTATGGTTCTTATATATATCCACAATCGTGCTCTGATACCAACTGTAACGATCTGAGATCCGAACACCGGGAAGGCCCGATAACCCGAATCTCGAACCGCCACCCACAAGCCCGAAGACTTAGAAGGGTTAAAGGAATGGTGTGGAAATACACAAGAATCTAAAATAATTGCAGAACTACATAATTTATGAATAAGTAGGAAGTAATAAATAACATTAAGCAGATTACATGGTCCACAATAAAACAACAGTCTAAAAGATAACAGTAGTCCACAACTAGTACAGTCCAGAAAGAAAGGTACAACTACACGGGCATACCCTGGCTTTGGCAACTGGCGACTAACCCTGGGCAGCAGAACCACGCGGAGCCTCAGAAGCGCTCCTCAGAAGGCTCGCCTCACCTGAAACCACGAGAAAATGTAGGGAATGAGCCTTATAACAAAAGGCTCAGTAGGGATCACTCAGACCCCCACCTCGCAAAACGAGAAATTAAACGGAAGGCAGCTTAAGCGGGAACTAGCAAGACATAGAACGGGGAGCAACCAGAATAAATAAACGAAAAAGCTCAGCTACGTATAGTACCGACCATATGGCACGAGAATCGAGACAACACGGCAGAAAACCAAGAGTCACTACAAGGCAAGGACATGTGTACCGCCCACTAGAAGCACAGCCGGAAGCGTCCCCTGACGACTTACACCGCGCCGCAGTGTCTCCCTACTCGCCCCAGGCGAAAACTGAGACACACACAAGTAACACTGACAAGGGTCTAGTCGGGGTCATGCTCGTCAGCACGCGTCCGAAGTCCCCGACCACGTGTGCACACACTAACTGACTGCACTACATCATGCCCTCTCGCTGGTTCATCCTCTCAGCCCGGACTCAAGCTGCCACAGTAGGAGGCCCACGGCAACTAGCCTAAAACCGTCTCTCTCGAGTAGGCTCGCCACCACTCCCTGGTGGGACCACACGCGTGTCGAAAGGCTACGACTAGTCGAGGGTCACTGAAGGAGTAGACTCTCTAGACAACGAAAAATAACGCCTGAATCGGACAAAGTACAAGGACAGCTCCTCGTACCAACACCGACTCACGGTGACACCAGCCAAACTATGCCACATCCCGGGGTCCTCATGGCACCCACACATAGCCCCCAGGTGATGCTCAGTATCAGTCAGACAGTAGGTCAGCACGGGGATCGAGATCCACTCACCCGGGCTTAGAATCGGCAAGAAACAAGCTCCGGTCGGACAGAACACAGGTGGCGGTCCACACTGGACCGTCCCTGGGTAAAAACGGTCATATGCAGGACCACCCAAAGAAGAGGCGGTTTGCTCTGGACCGCAGAAGGAGACCAGGCGGTCCCCTATAGGTCGCCCCACATCAAGAGGGGAAAACGGTCCCCTGAAGGCCATTTAAAACATAAGCGGTCCACCATGGGCCGCCTCAGGGTGTAAACGGTCTCCTGAGGACCGCAACTCCCTGGGACTGCGAGAGAAGTAAAATGGTCTCCCTGTGACCTGTCAGGACTCCAAACGGCCTCCCTTGGGACCGCACAATGGGCTTAAATGGTCATCCCATGACCAATACTCCCAAAAACTTTTCAACGGTCAAACACAACGGTCAAAAAGGCCTCGGGAGTCACGCTGGCTCCACGGGGCTTGCAGTCGGCCGCCTGGCAGCCGCTGGGCCTCTGTGGTCTATCGCATGACCGCAAACCCTGCCGGCACTCCAGCTCAGAAAACGGCCCATCTAGGGCCGCCTCTTACAGAAACGGTTCCTGGAAGAACCGTTTTCATTCCAGAAAACCAAGAACTGCGGGAATGGCCCAAAAATGTCATTCCACGCCCCAATCACCCCCAGGTGAAGGGGAAACAAAGGGGAAGCTCTTCCCCATGCCCCAAGGCATCGTTTGATGCCATCAAACCACAAAATAACGCATTAAAATGATAGATCCGGCGCTCAAACCCCAAAGCATGGTTTTCCCTTCCCTGGCTCAAATGAACCCCTCTCGACCTCCTCTCAGCCTAGAAATCGCTGGGAAGACAGTAAATGAGCTAAGAATCCGTCACCCTACCTCAGGGTCGCCCGAAACACGGCGGATCGCCGCCGATCTTCAAAACTTCGCTTAAAACCCCCGTTCCTCACGAGCTTCCCACGAGCTTCACACGCATCCACGATCGTCTCACCGCCGCCGTCGTCGCCGCGCCGTCACCTCACCGCCGTCTGCAGCTAGGGAGAGGATCGCCGCGTCCACGCACGGGAGAGGGAGAGACGGTGGAGGAAGAGTCGGCCTGTTGGAAGGGGAGGAAGAAAAGGAGGGGAAAAGAAAAAGAAAAAGGGTCGATTTTTATAGAAAATCCAGAAAATGCGAAAAATTAGGAAAATTAGGAAAAAAATTATTTCCTCGATCCTCAGAACACGCTCAACGCGCTGGTACGGTCCCGGAGTAGGAGAACACAATGGTTTGCCTTACACAGGGTTCTGAAGGTTCCTCAGGGAAAAATACGTGTGAAACACAAAACGCGCTCCGGGCCCCCTGAAAGTGATCTGAAATCCACGGATCCAGATCCGAAGAATGTCCGAAAAATCCAGGACATTACACTATGGTGGTAGAAGGTGAGCACTCTCGTTCGGGAGAGGGGCCTTGCCCTTGTCGGGCACGTCTCCTGCAGTGACGGGGGCAGGCGGTGCTGGAACTGACTCTTCAGCCGGCGTCGACAATGGCAGAGTTGCAGACCAAGGGGGAGAAGGCGTCGTGCGGCCCACCTTTGCGGCCGACTTCTTCCTCTTCTTTTGGTGACGCTGGTTGTCCAACGCTGCCACCTCATCCTGGTTAACCTGGATACGTGGGCCCAGCATGGCGGGATAGGCCTCCATGGCACTCCTAGTATCCTCAAAGACACTCTTCTGAGCGCTCGACTCGACGCTGGCCGCAGGTGTTGCAGAAGAGCCCTCCATGGGAATCGCCGCAGGGAGCGGATACGGCAGACGCCCCGGAGCTAGGGCAACAGCCTCCTAGGGGGCGACGACGGTCACCTGGTCAGTGGCCCGGCTCAATGTGGTCGATGGGGCGGGGGTGAGCCGTAGTAACTCGACTGTCTCATACCACAGCTCCCACGACTCACGTGCCCCTGCAAGACAACATTGGAAGGATCAACTCAACATGCAACAAAGGGAACACAAGAAATGATGTAGTTAGTACCATGGGGGAGTGGGGGGCTCAACCCCGGCCCCAACTCCCGAAGCACCGCCGGGGTTAGCACAACGTCGGCATTGAGGAGTGGAAGGCGAAGGAGGGACCTAATCTCCCTCGACTCTTCGGCGGTGGCGGAAGGCCGTTTATCTATCCTAAAGGGGCGGGTGCCCGCGCCAAAATGCCAATCACTAGGATGGCCGCTGCCACCAACCTTTGTGATGAAAACAAAGCACTCAGACTAGTGCTTGATGTTGGACACGGCGGTGGAGACGCGCACCAAGGTCCGGTCAATCCGGGCCCGAAAATAAAATGATGAGGTATCGGCAAGACAACACTGAAGGCTGTAAAATTGCCGAAAAAGAAAGACATTGGGGATGACCGAAGCTTGGCGACAGACGAAGACAAAACCACAAAGAATGCGCCAAGAATTTGGGGAAAGCTCCCCTGGATACCGCCCGTAATGGTGAAGGATTGACTCAAAGAAGGGAAGAACCGGAAGGCGGAAGCCAGCCCTAAAGGACTCTATAGGTACCCTGATGCCATCTGATGGTTGGCTTCACAAGTCATCGTCGACGGTTGGAAAGACTATGTCAAAGTCGGAGGGAATTTGAAAAGCCTCTCGCAACCCATAAACCACCCTACAGGCAACCAACGGCGGGGAACGAGGATGATTAGGGCCCGCACCTGAGGTACTCGGAGCACCGCCACGACCGACTTCCGCCTCCTCAGAAGATGTGGGGGCAGCACGAAGAACACTCCTATGAGGCGTCATGACTCCAAAGAACGAGGGAAGAAGAAGACTCCCACCAGGTGAGAAAAGAAAGAGTAGGCCGCAAGCACAGCAGGCACCAGAAGAACATGTGGAGTTCTGAGGAAAACCTTATGGCAGTTCTTATAGTCTCCATAGACAGAATGGCCACTTCAAAACCCTAAGGCAGGTGAAAAGGCGCATATCACTGCCATGGTACGACCGTCGAACTCAGGCGACCGTTCACGTGTACACTCCCAGACAAAAAGCAGGCGCGTCATGATTACACCGACGCCATCTGACATCGCCAGATGCGCCTTGCGCGCCAAGCAAGTAATACGGGGAGACCATCCTTGAAGCAATCTCCCAATGCGCCTCCTCAGACTCATCTCTCATATCCCAAAAAGTGCTCGGCATCTGAGAGTGGGGGGCTAGTGAGGAGGATAAGTCCGGTTCTGCCCATATAAGGCCCATCTACCTCAAGCCTAACTCGACTCTCGGTCAACGATGCGCCTAGCGAGCCTCGACAGTCGCGGCCGAGGATGGATGGCCCAGGACGAACGGTCCTTGGATTCGTCAACATGAAAGGCCTTGGCCCAGGCGCAAGGGCCGCTGGGTGACCCTTCGGCGACCAACCGTTACCCCTCATGACGCGGGTGTCGAGCCCACGAAGGGCGAACACGCCCCACGGGCACTGTAAAACCTGTCGGGGAATTGGTCGACTCTAGGGTAACAGCCCCACAACAGGAAACCCCGGCCATGATCGCGGGAACGTTACTCCACGACTCACGCCCTTCCCTGCTAAAGGATAGGTCTTCGACACCAGGGCAACCCCCTATAAATGCGACCTCGACAAAAGACACGAGATGGGAATTTCCACCAAGAAATGCCCACAGAGAAACAGGCTAAAGAGCTTTACACTCTGCTACTACTGGAGAGGACACGATTATCCTGTTCTGAGAGAGAACCCCCTCCGAGAACCCTTACCGCCCAGCGAGCACTAATTGAGTGGTCCCTGACAATGACGAGCACTTGCCCGGAAGGCCTACAACTCTCCCAGATCTACTACGGCGACCGTCACCATCTTCTCTCTTCTCTACCCTACTTTGCTCTCTGCTTGATCCTTTGCTGACTTAAGCATCGGGGGTTTGTCCCTTGGGGTAATGCCCCGGGCTCCTTCTGACGCTCTCCTTCCTGGTGATTGCAGACTTCTACAGGTGTCAGACTACCTTCCCTAACAAATAAATAGAGAAGTGTTGTGTGAGGTGTAAGAACCAGATTCTGCTCTCTACAACTTTTAATGTACACTTCCTATAAAAAAGGACATGATCAATGAGTATACTATTCTTTGGAGTGTATTCATTGGATGGCATATCCATATTTTAAGTCATCGGACATATGATTAGATTGCCAAACAATGTTACAAAGAATTTATTTCAAGGAATAGAGTAATGAAGTATTTGACTTTCCTGTTCCTCTAGAATTTTACACTTACAATAATTGATTGATTTATTATTTGACATAAACACACCACGATTTATTTCTCTTTTTAATCATTCAGTAAACATGTAATCGCCCAAAAAATGTTTTAACATGTAAATATTTATTTTAAATATAATATAAATAAGGATGAAGAACAAATATATTTCTTCAGACCATACACTCGCAATAGCGCGTACCCTTAGGGCAGGTTTGATAATCGCTCGGGTTATCCAACCCGATGAGAGAGAGTGGCGGGCTCCACCTGCTCTCCTCACACCCAACCCTCCATAATCGAGGTCGGGTGGGTTACTCGAGCGGTGGGGCACGAGTAAGCCACCCCACCCTGTTTTCAAATGGGCCCTTAAAGCTTTTGTTACATTTTTTTTCTATTTTTTATCTCTCAAATTTAAAAATAGGAATACAGATCTCACTAACCACGTTTGGCAGTTACTTCCGCATTTTTAGAAGAGAATCCTACTCTATTGAAATCTCTTTTAAAAAAAAACAACTCCATACCCGTTTTTTTATTAAGGACGCTCGATCGTCACGCGACTTCCTCCCATCCCTTCTCACCTCGTCGCCTCCTCTCTCACCCGCGGTGTCTTCGTCACCACTACCGGTCGTCACGTAGAGGCATCGTCCTTCTCCCGGCATCACGCAGCGGCATCATCCTCCCGGTATCACGCAACGGTAGCGGCATCCCGTTTATCACGCAGCGGCATCCCGGTATCATGCAGTGATAGCGACATCCTGGTATCACGCAGCGGCATCATCCTCCCGGTATCACGCAGCGGCAGCGGCAGCAGCATCGTCCTTCTCCTGGGATCACGCAGCGGCAGCACATAACGACATCGACCTCCCAGTACTAGCCCTCCCATGTGTCCTGTCCCTTTCCCTCCCCCGTGTCCATGTTGGTTGCACTGCACCACCCACTGATGATAGTGGTAAAGATTACGACATTTGGGCGCATACCGTATTCCTCCATTGTTATCAGAAGGGCCTCAGCTTGATCAGGTTCCCCCGCACGAACATAACATTTAGCAAGAATACTATATGACTGTGCATCAGGTTCTATCAGCAATAAATCGACTGAAAAACACACTAAATGGAAGATAGTTTATAAATTCTCTGAGTTATTTTTGTGTAGTTTAATGAAAAATCATACATGCAGTTACCTAATATTGAGAGGCACCATGATCATTGACAGGGGGAATTGCATAGTTAGAGCCATGGCTCTTCAGCATTTACGAAAAGGAAAAAAAGGTAATCTTTTCTAAAATCAACCTAGATGGAATAATGTAAAGTATAGAAACATTTGTCCAATCCCCAGTCAACAATACTAAAGAACTTCAAAGAAATTCTATGGCCAATTGCTGACATGACATCCAAGGGAACACCACCTAAGTTTTGCTAAGCCCCAAGAAATTCCAAAAAAATAAGTGCAGACAGATGAAGTTGACCTTGAACTTGGTCCTTTTGCCTGGATCATCAAATGGATGCAGGCCATGTGCATGCAAGCCATCATACACTACACCCCTCCCCCTGATCCCTATGTATAAATGTGGCCCGTCCTTGTTATCCTAATTATTTTCATATCCATATATGAGAACAACTTTGCTATCTGCATTATTTTGTTATCTAGATTGAGTTTGTTGTATATGGAGAACAGAGGCATATGAAAATTATTCAGACATATTGTGTTATCTTTGATAATAAAGTTATAGTCTTTGTTTGTTTTATGATTGTGATATTAATATTCTATAAATTTGGTTCTCTAATTACGGGTACATGGACATAGTCAAAAAATATGACGATGTTAGTGAGGAAGAGGAAAGATTTATAACACATCATCGTCAGTTTTTTCTCACTATGCTGACATTAGTGAAGATTGCTTATGATCAACAAAAGGATAATTCGACTAAGTGCATAAGAACATCAATTCTTACTGGTGGAACATACGTGCAAGAGTTGTTGGAAGGGGCTGAAATTCAATTTCGTGAGATATGCCGTATGAATAAATATATCTTTTCTTTATTGTGCAACGAGATAAAAGATTTACATCAGTTAAAAGAGAGTACTAGAGTTGACACAGAGGAGATGGTAATGATGTGTATTTATATTTTGGCAAAAGGTGCAAATAACCGATTTGCCCAAGATAGATTTCAACATTCCGGTGAAACAATAAGTCGTTGATTTAATGAAGTAATTGATGCTCTCGTCAGTTTAGCATCGAAGTATATTTCTCTTCCTCCAGCAGAGACTCCGCAATACATCCTTGATAGACAACATTTTTGATTTTTTAAGGTAATACTTCTAGTGATTAATGTTAATTTAAGCATTCTTTATATTAATTTTATATTTATGTTGCTGTAGAATTGTATTGGAGCTATAGATGGAACACATATATTAGCTGAGATTCCAGCCGATGATAGAATACGCTATCGCAACCGAAAGGGACAAACATCTCAAAATGTTATGGTCGTATGCTCATTTGATATGCGTTTTCTTTTTGTTAATGTTGGGTACGAAGGTTCTGCTGATGATGCTACTGTTTTAGACAGTGCTATAACATCAGGATTTTATGTCCTAGAAGGTAAATATTTTCACTTAAATTATATTTATTTATATATGTAGTGATATTTATTTTCATGAATAGGTAAATATTATCTCGTAGATGCGGGTTATGCAAATACATCACAATTTATAGCGCCATATCGAGGAGTAAGATATCATTTGAAGGAATTTGGTCCAAATCACTCCGCTCCACAGAACCCAAAAGAGTTATTCAATTTGCGACATACTTCATTACGAAATGTTATTGAACGTATGTTCGGGGTGTTAAAAGAAAGATTTCGTATTTTTCACCAACCGTTGGAATATCCTCTCGATGTACAAACGAAGATAGTTATTGCTACATGTATCTTGCATAATTTTATTTGTGACCATAAATGAGGAAAAGATGAAACCTTGATGCAAATTGAAAGAGAACATGGTACATATATTGATAGAGAAGTAGAACGAAGACGTCAAGAAAGAATCAGATTTGAAGAACAACAAAGTTTGATAACACAAAATACACAACGTCATCTTGGTAAACAACTTCGGAATAGAATAGTATTGGAAATGTGGGAGGATTATGTGAACAGGAGACACTGATGTTGCTAATTATAATTTTTTTAAACATCATGTTCGAAATCTCATGTTATAGTTTTTCTTATTATTTATGAATGATAACAGTCTCTATTAAAATGTAATTTAATAATTTCTAATTTATGGAGAGTTGTCTGCTAAACAGGTCTACATAAAATTTAAAATTTATGACGCTGCTGTCAAATAGGAAGTGTCAACTTTCATTAATTTTAAATTTTAAGTCAAAAATTGTGTTGACACAATTTTTTAGATAGAAATAATTTTTTTAAAAAAATTGTTCCCAGACACCCTATAAAATGAGTCTTGATAACTCGCGGATCCTTGTGTCATCGTACCAACTCACGTTATGAAATCAAACTAGGAAACACCTCAATTCAAGAGGAGAAAAAGAAAAACATAAAAACCTAC
Source organism: Amorphophallus konjac (assembly GCA_022559845.1). Lineage (NCBI taxonomy): Eukaryota > Viridiplantae > Streptophyta > Magnoliopsida > Alismatales > Araceae > Amorphophallus > Amorphophallus konjac. The sequence continues at coordinate 122,766,264 of CM040123.1, forward strand.
AAGGCTGCAACGATCTCTAAAGAATTGTTAATTCTGGAATATGTGAAAAGATTATTTTAAAATAGGAATGTTTACATATATACTATTAAAATAAAAATTATAGATTTATCGTTATTACATTTATGTTTGTAAACATATCATTAAAAATATCGATATTATACAAAAAAAAGTTACTGAATGATCTTTTTACACTAATCTTTACGTGCAAAAAGACCACTTAAAACAGTGCAAAGAGACTACAGTGTGATATATTTTTTACAATATCAAAAATTTTAATGATAGGTGTGTAAATATAAATTCAAGAATGATAAATCTGTAATTTTTATCTTAACAACAATTTATATACAAAAACTCCTTAACGATAATATAAAAATAGAAAGCACGTGCCATACTAAGAAGTATTTTTTTAAGTCTACAATTATTCTGAAAATTATGTAAAATTAAAGCATGAATAAGCCGTGACTTCTTAAAGTTTCTCATGATTTTATTTCATAGATTCATTTATTTGTATCTTGTGAGCAAATAAGAAATTTCGTAGTTAGTGGTGCCATGAGAAGAGGATATATAGGAAAGCAAATTTCCAACGTTTGGTTGGCTAACTTACGTGCATATGTTTATCTCAGCCTATCACTTGGTGGGGGGAAGGCGGGGTGGTCAACTACCGCTTGTTCGAAGCAACAGCCATGGGTTCGACATACGCGGGCACGGCTCCCCTCTCTGCATTCCTCCAAGGGACCTCTCTCGAGAGCCGCCGTCGCCTGAGATGGAAGGGCCCGGGAGCTGCTCGCAGCGGCGGCGGGGGCGGCGGCGGCGAGGGGCAGAAGGTGCCCGCCACCGTGCCTTCCGTGAGGGCGAAACAGGGGGAGAACCCGCTGCAGTACCGGAAGCTCGGAGACTCCGAGCTTACCATCAGCGAAATCATGCTGGGAACGGTATCGACTCACTGCTCTTATTCTTAAAGTGGCATTGGTAGTACTAACGCACACCATCTGTTTTGGGTAATGGGTTACAGAAGCAGAAAATCTCGTTCTTTATTTATTTATTTCTTCTTCCTTCTTCATGCGCTTTTGATATCATCTGAATCTTACGGTCCCTCATTTCGGTTTTGGTATGGGCACCTTGTGGATTTCCACTTGTGATTATGCACACTGCTGCGTTTCATTGCTCGTGTCGTGGTTATAGTTTTGTCTGAGAAATGGTGGATCGTGTGTGCTTCGCAGATGACGTTTGGGCAGCAGAACACGGAAAAAGAGTCTCACGACATGCTTAGTTATGCCTTCGAGAAGGGAATTAATGCCATAGATACTGCAGAGGCTGTAAGTTCGGCTTCTGAAACTCTATTGCTGCCTGTTGGTTGTGGGATGAACCTGAGCGTGTATCTGTAATTCTGTATGCATATGCCCTTGATTTTTTACTAAACTCTATTGCTGCCTAGTTGTTGTGGGATGAACCTGAGTGTGTATCTGTATGCATATGCCATTGATTTTTTACTTGCAAGTTCATTGTGACTTATGCACGAACTGATGCATCTTTTAATACTTAGTATGTTGACATCTCTCACTTTTTGGGTCTTACTGCTACACTATGTGTCAGCATGTACAAGCTCATTGGCAATTTAAGTGTTATCCTAGAAACTCTCGCACTATGTGTCGAGTGTTAATGCATTTCTAGTTTATTTTACCACCATAATTTCATTATCGTCTTTTAGTCCTAAGTTTGTCACTGCAACTCTGTAATTTTCACCAAGTAGAAGATCATCCCCTCAAAGATAGTCCTTGGATTAGCCGATCCAACCCACAATTCTGACTCTTTCATCATGGCTGGACATGTGTCAAATGTTTGCAGTACCCCGTTCCAATGAAGAAGGAGACGCAAGGAAGAACAGATCTCTATATTGGTAGCTGGATGGAATCCATACCACGTGATAAGGTATGAACATGCGCAAGCATGCTTATTTTTCATATTATGAAATTGCATTCTGGTTAATCATACAATTCTTGATCCACACAATGTTTGCATATAATGCTCTCCTGTCCACATTCTATCATAAGTGTTCTTCCTCTCCATTCCTATGAGCTAATCATACAAAAAGGATTTACGAATTTGAAATTAGATTCCACTGGGTTTACTCTTATTTATGTTACATATAGGTTATTTTGGCCACAAAGGTTTGTGGATACTCAGAGCGATCGGCTTATATTCGTGATAATGCAACAGTTTTACGGGTTGATGCTGCTAACATTAAAGAGAGTGTAGAAAAAAGTCTTAAGCGACTTGACACTGACTACATTGATTTACTGCAGATACATTGGTCAGTATTCTGCTCTCATCATTTTGTTTTACAAAGTCTAGTGACGTGCCTATGAAATCTTTTTGACTGGGTCAGGAAAATGTAGTATTTGAAAGATGGGACTCTCATAGTCTCATTTGCTAATTACTATTTCCTCTTTTTGGCCTTGAAATTGCTCTGTAATCTTATGCATTTGTTCATTCTAATTTGTACATTGTGTGGCTATGACTATTCGGGCAATGTCACGTCATGAAATGCAATAGAACATGAAAATATGTTCTCTACTTGATGTTGGAACTAAAAGGGGAAATATGCTAGTCCGAATATGAACAAACCAATTATCAAACTAATCTACTATAATAGCAAAAGAGAAAACAAGTTTAGAATCGCCTGATTGGGAGAGAAACGTGTCTCGGATGACACTGTCTTTGAAACGGAAGACGCCCCCTCCTCGTAACGCAGGGTTCACCGGCGTTCCGTCGCCGAGATATGACTCAACCCCGCGATTCCGTCGGCTTCTCTAGGTGCAAGGCTAGAGTAGCCTCGAATCTGATCACTTGTTGATGAAGAACTATCGAGAGTAAAAGAAATTGCAGAGAACAGAGAAATCGCTTCGCAGAGTTTCAGAGAGAATAGTTCGCAGTTGAGTTTTCTGTGTTTCAGAAACTCGGAACCGAGCCCCTTATATAGAAGTCTCGGGCGGTTGGGAAGGAAGCAACCCTTGGCCAAGGCCCAACAGACGCGACCCAACGGTAGGCCCAAATCAAATTCAAATCCAGTAAACCGAAGTGGTGCGGCCCGGCGTCGGCTCGGCTCGGCTCGGCCCGACACGACGCGACGCGCCTCGACACAAACAAACAAATAAATAAATAAATATATTATTTACTTATATTCGAACAAACCATTCAATCCGAAACACAATTCGAGCCCACATCTTATGCCCCTTGGGTCCCGACCCAAGGGTGAGCTCTCCAATACATAAAGCCAAGGAAGTCTTCTCAACTTCCAATACGGGACAAAACATCAATGAAGGAATTTGAATCAACACAATGGCCTCATTTCCAACATTCCCCCACTTGATTCAAATTCCAAAATTAACGAAGTAAACAAAATAAAACAATGTTCTAGGCAGAACTACTATGTCATGGGTGAAGGTGTCTTCCGAACTTGAACCTTCACTTAGTGATGTTAAGTCATCATTTGAAAGAGACTATAGTGGACTAGGCCTTGAACTAAGCCCTTTTAGTCAGACTGTTACTTAATTCACAACATAGTATATCAGTGATCAGATTCTTTATATGGTAGTGTGATAGGCCATTGTTGCACCCGAAATTATCTCAAGTTACTTTGAGAGATTGTTGCTATGCAACGTTCGACGACAAGGATGGCGTATCGTCAACACCGTCGAACTACGGAGTATCTCCGTGATTTAGGGTCTATTGATCCGACAATATTATCATGGTCGACGTCGCGGCAAGAAGGTTAACAAGGAAGAAACATATGCATACCGGTCCGAGTAGCCGAGCAAGTGTATCACACGGCACAGACGGGCGCAAAGCTTTCTCCCTACGCGGCGACGAGCGACCAGACAAACAAACAATGCTCCCTCTGCGGATGTGATGCTGTCACGCGGCGAAGGAGCGATCTCCCCGAGATATATAGCTCCACCACGGCTCTTCTCCAGTCCGGGACGACGAAAACGGCGCGAAGCGACGCGAGGAGGAGCCAAGGAGCACGCCCGGGGGTCAAACGACCCCTCCCGGGTCAAAAGAGGAGGCCGCGGCCCCTCTGGGACCCAGCGGGGTCACGCGACCCCGCTGGTCCACCCGCGGGGGCGCGCGACCCCGCCGGTCCACCCCGGGGTCGAGCGACCCCGCCGGTCCGCCCGGGGAGCCGCGCGACCCCGCCGGGTGGCCCCACCCTCGGGGTCACGCGACCCCGCCGGGTTCACCCGCGGGACCGCGCGACCCCGCCGGGTGCGCCCGCTCCGGGGTCGCCGCGACCCCGCCGGGGTCCGCCCCCCCTCCGGGGTCCGGGCCTTCAAAAAAAAAAAAACAATTTAAAAAAAAAGGGTTTTTAACCCCCTCAGAGGGGTCATTTGGCCCTTTTTGGTGGCCAGAGGGGTCAAAATGGCTTTTTGCCACCCCACCTTGACAGAATCGGGGCAAATTCGTTCATTTGACCCCTTTGGGCCCTCCCGCCTTCTATAAATAGACCCTAAGGGTCCAAGTGGAGAAGACAGATACGAGAGATCTAGAAGGTACGAAGCACTTCTCGCACTCGGAGCATTTGGAGTTTGTTCGTTTGTTTCGGCCCGTGTGGGGTAAGTCCCCGGGTCTTGTATTTATGCCCCTACGGGGTATATTTACATTTACGCCCCTCAGCGGGCCATGTTTGTAATTATGCCCCTCAGCAGGTCATGTTTTGTAAGTCTTTACGTCTCGGGACGACTAAGTCATGTGGTTCCGTCCTTACAATGGCGGAATTGCAAAAATGTCCTCCTCGGGATCGTAAAAGACCAAAGTCCTGTAATTTGCAGTTATACCCTGCAATCTTTTGTAATTGGGACTACGTCCCTATCTCCCGCTCTAATGCGGACTTTTGTACAGTCGACAACTCGCCGACAACTCATGTACTCATTGGAATTATAGAAGCACTCAGCATGCTCCATGTGTACCCTCGAGGAAAAAATTGCATGAAAACCCTTGGCTTTCCAAAATTGTGTATATACCCCTCCTTCGGCCAAATTGACAGAGGTGTGCCTTCCATGAAGCCCCTTGTCACTCCTTCGGTCCGGAAGTGTTGTCAGCTCAGTCCAGCACTCGGGTATCATCTCAAACCTAGGTCTAGGGTCTGGTAAAATTACCAAAATACCACTGTGACCTAAAAATGGCCTCAGAGCCCTTGAAACCCTCCATAAAGAGCCTAAGTGCCTTGGGGAGTCAGGGACCCGATCCTACTTCCATTCCAGCCCAGAAATTTCATAAATACCCCTGGCCTTGGAAAATTACCAAAATATCCCTGGGTTGGTAAAATTACCAAAATATCCTCGGAGCCCAGAAAACTCCCTTTTATTTCAAAAATGCCTATGGCTCCCGCATATTTGCGTTTCTATTCCTAAATCTTAGGGTTTTGCTCAGACTTAGCCCTAATTCTATTAACTTGGTGGTGGTAAATGAGTGGTCATGGAGAGTCTCTCGAGTGAGCCTGCCCTCCACATCAGAACCCTTGTAGAAGACTTTTGAGATTTCTTTGATAGTTAAACAAAGGTGTTCGGACGTTAGGCCGATGTAAATCAACACTGACTCCGGTCAGTGGGGAAAGGTCCAGCACTCGAACCCAAATCGTCTGATACGACGCGCACCCACGGAATCACCCTTCTACTCAGATGGGGGGGAGATGTTTCTTTTCAAAAAGAACGAAAATCTACCTTTTATCCACGATAAAAGTCGATTTAGATTTTTTCCGTGTCTCACAGACTGGCACGCCCGGTGGGACTTTTCCCGCCTTTCTTCTTTCTGTCAAAGAAAGTCTCTAAACCTTCTTCAAGGTTCTGATTGCCCCTCTTCCTCTTAAAGGACGGGAAGAGGAGGGCACATCTCTCTGTTCAATTGAGAGTTCTTTGTGCATCTGCACGCCACTCCTTTCGTGCTACGCACCACCACCACCACCACCGCCAACACCAGCAGCAGCGATGGCAGCCGTCACCTACGGCCCCGAGATCGTTGCCAACCATGCCAGGATCGGCTACCTAGCAACACCACTTGTTTTCGGCGACTTCCCAGCGGTCGTCGGCTCGCCCTTCTTCTTGGGCGTGGTGCCAGTGGCTGAAGTCAGTTCAGCCGCTCCTGCAGTACCAACAGTCGCCGAGGGTGTCAGACCCTCTACTCCAACAACTGGCCGGGTCAGTCCGGTCGACAAGACAACTACCGGGGGCGTCAGGCCCTCGGCCCCTTCAACTGACCGGGGCTGCCCGGTCAAGAAGACAACTGTCGGAGGCGCCAGGCCTTCGACTCCAGCAACTGGCCGGGTCAGTCCGGTCAACAAGACCGTCACTGGGGGTGTTAGGCCCTCTACTGCATCAACTGGCCGGGCTCGCCCGATAAAGGGGACCGTCCTCAAGGGTGTCAAACCCTCTGCTGCGGCAACTGGCCGGGTCCATCCGGTCAATTCTCCAACTGTTAAGGGTGTCAAGCCCTTCGTCCCGACAACCAGCCGAGTTCCCTTGGCTGCCACGTCAACGGCCGAAGGTGTCAGGCCTTCTGCCCCAGCTGTTGGCCGAGTCTTTTCGGTCAATCAAATCACTGCTGGCGTCGCTCCTGCTCGACGGGGGCAACGCCGCCGCCGCAACGGCGCCAAACCTACTGCGACCACCCTCAGAGGTGATGTCCCTGCTCAACGAGGGCAACGCCGCCGCCGTCAGGATGACACCATGCCTATGGCGGGTGCCACCACCGCCGCCCCTGCCCAATGGGGGCAGCGTCGTAGCCGCAAGGGTGCAAGGCCCGAAGCGGCTGTCTCGCGCTCCGGCAAGACTGTAATTGTCGGAGATATTCGCATCCGGCTCGATGGAGGCGAGCCGATCCTGCCACGGGATCGTCATGTCCCTACTATTTCTACCTCCAACCGCTTTGAGCTCCTCCGGCAAGTTCGGGGGGACGGAGCGAAGAAGAAGAAGCCTGCCGTACCGGTGGCAACTCAGGGTCCCTTATGGCGACCCAAGCCTCGAGCTCCCCGGTCTAAGACAGGGGGCAACCCAGTGGAGGAGCGCCACCTCCAATTGAAGAAAATTTGGGTCACCAAGGAGGAGGCTCGAATTATAAGGCGCACGAGGGCGGAGGAGCCCTTCCGCATGTCAGAGCTTCAGCGGATGCGGAGTCCGCCAAGCACTGAGGCCTCGACGTCTGCGAGATTTACATCTCAACCCCTACGGGGACAAAAGCGCCGAGGAACCGGCAAGAAAGTGCGACCGACCTCCCCGTGGGCTAGTTCTACACACACGGAGGAGGATCGCTCACCTCAAGCAGCCACATCCCGAGTGTCTGTCTTCGACAGACTTGGGAGGCCGCCCAAGCCGGAGCGACAACCGCCCAAGAAAAAGCGGGTGGTCCAGGTGACCGATGACACTGTCAAAGTGTTCACCTGTTACGCCACCTCCGGCGACAAACAGCCCGAGAACACCTCGGGAGAGCTTGACCAACCCATCCAATATTTGAGGAGGTCAAGGCCGGTCTCTCGGATTCTAGCACAGACGCAGCAGGCGCCGACCGCCGGTACATCTCAGCCTAAGCCGGCACGGCAAGAAGAGCGCCAGGAAGACGTCCACAGTGTTGATGGGAACAGTCGCTCCCGGCACGAAGAAGAGCTGGGGGAAGAGCCACGGGCCCCCACATTGGACGAACTTCGACGGGAAAACCAAGAGCTCAAGAACCTCTTACAGTCGCTTTTGCGCGAAAAGGAGGTTCCTTCCCCGCCTCAGGCGGCACCGGCTGGAGCGGATCAGCAGCCTTCTCCCATTCCAGCAGCAGCCAATGCCTCTGTCACCGCTGCAAGACTCCCACTGGCGGTGGACTTTGAAGTCCCGCCGCATGAAGCCAATGCGCGGTCATCTGCTACTCCTGCCGCAGAAAGCCTTATGGCGCAGAAGCAGATGATTGAGCGCATCGTGGAAGCGAAGTTCGCTCAACATGGCGAGGGTGTGGCTACCGTTGATTTGTACAGTGTGCCATATCTCCTCCATCATCAATTCAAGAAGCTTCCACCAGATTGCCCGAAGGCCCCGAAACTCCAGAAGTTCAACGGGCAGGGCTCTCCGCATGAACACCTGGCCTATTACATGACGGCCATGGGTGAATTAGCCTTGGAAGAGGCATACTTGCTGCGGTATTTTGCCACGTCTTTGACTGGCACCGCCTTCCAATGGTATTCAAGGTTAAAGCCCAACTCAGTATCTGATTGGGCTGATATGCAGAAGAAGTTTGTCGACCGTTTCCAAATGGTCGAGCGCAAAGTCTCCTTAGTAGAGCTTTGTTCCCTTCGACAGAAGAAGGGCGAAACAGCATTGGACTTCATCAAGCGATGGAGGGACGTCAGCATGCGCTGCGATAATCCTCCGACGCCTGAAGATGCAATCACTATCTGCCGCAGGGGTCTCTCGGCAGAAGTCAGTGAAAAGCTTCTGGGCTCCAATATCAGAGGCTTCGACCAGCTCAACACGGTGGTGGCGGAGATTGAGATGTTCTTCGCTGATCACCCTACACAAGCCTCTACAAAAGGCAAACCTTCCAAAGATCGTCTGGCTAGCGGTAAGGAGGTGAATGCCGTGGACTTCTCCCCAACGAATGGAGATAAAGGGGAAGGGAAGTCCAAAGGAAAAGGCAAGAAGTCTGGTGATAAGACAAATGCGTCTTTCTTAGCGGAGAACATGAAGACGCCTTATTCCTTCAGAAAGGAGCATACTAAGATGCTCTTTGATCTATGTATGAAGGAGCAGCTCGTCACTCTCCCGGACCCGCGGAAGCGCGCGGAGGTGGATAAGACAGATGATCTAACCTATTGTGTGTATCACCGAAGGTTGGGTCACACCGTCGGGGATTGCTATGTTTTCAAGAATATAGCAGAGGAGCTCATTCAAAAGGGCCTGGTAAATATGCTGGGCCATGCAGTCGATCCACCCCAACCTCATCCTTGGAGCCGATCGAACCGGTCAGCTAACGTGGTCCATTTGGTGGCGATGGCTTCAAGCTCCAATGCCTCCGAAGTCGGGCCCTCAAGTCGGCAGCCCAATGGTGGTCCCAGAACCACTCCTCCTCCATTCCCAGAATGTTTAGCGCTGCGGAGGACCATTCGGAAAATCCGAGGGGAAATCCGGCAATTGCAGCTGGAACAAAGGCGCTTGCTGCAGTTCCTAGAGAGCATTGATCAACAGTTATCCACTTTCCCTTTTGGCCCATTTGCCAGGGGGTTAGCTCCAGCCCACATACGGGAGGCGGGTGTATCACCCACGGGTCGGGCTCCGCTCAGGGGTTGGCTCTCTGAGGAGTCCTCGGATTCAACTGAAGATGAGGAGGACTCACCGGAAGACGTGGAGGCTCCACTTCAAGTCGAGCTCCCAGAGAAGTTATACTCCTTCCCTTTGGAGAAAACTCCTAATATCTTCTTCGCATGTCAGCGGGCGGGGTTGATTAGCCCGTCACCTCTGGAGCAGACACCAGGTGCTGCTTTTCATCAAGGCTATTGCCCATATCATGAAGTTGTTGGCCATATTATCCACAACTGTGAGCCGTTCAAGGACCTCGCCGAGGACCTAATCAGGCGGGGGAAGGTCAACATGGGTGAGTTCCTGGTCGAGCCACCGCAGCCGCATGCACGGGAGAGCCTTCACTTCTCCGTCAACGTCATACATGCCTCGGCAGCTTTCCAGTTCCCCGAGCCGCAGGAGGAGGGAGTTAGTTCCCAGGGAGCCAGTTCCCAATCGCCCAAGTCCACACTCTGGTATCCAGGGTGGCGACCCTCTCACCAGTGTTCTTTCCCCAAGGAGGACACTGAGAAGATTTTTGACAAGCTTCTGGAGGAGGGTTGGGTGTTGACACATGACCCGCCGTCTTATTACAATGAGACGGCCAAGAGTCACCCCCGTTATTGCAAGTATCATGCAAGGGTGTCTCACCCCACTCGGCAATGCCCAGAGGTTCAAGACTTCATTGAAGCCCTCATCCAGAGAGGGGTTGTCGATCATCAGGGGAATTCCATGACAAGGTTACGCTTTGCAGAGGCCGCCAGGGAGACACTCCAGCAGGCCCGGCGAGAAACTGAAGCTTTCTCCCGATTAGTCCGGCCAAGTGAGCCTACGGAAAATGATGAATTCCCATTACTCACTAAAGGCAAGGCCACGGCCACCTATAAAGGGCCTAAGGTCCAGAACCCAAGAAGCCAAGCTGCGGGAGAGAGTTCCAAGGTCCGTCCCTGGTCGGATCAGCCCGGCATCGTCCTAAGAGAGAACTCTCGGCCAGACAACAAAGGCAAAGCCAAGGCGTCAGAGCCTTCAGCCAAAGCTCCTGCCAAGTCAGCAAGGCCATTAGTCGGGGAAAGGACTCAACCCCTTGAGCCCGCAAAGATCCCGGCTAAGGCCTCTGTCAGCTCAGCAAGGCCGCCAATTGTAGAAAGGCCTCAGCAGCTCAAGCAAGCCAACCCACCAGACCAAACAAAGTCAGTGGAACTACAAAGCTCCCAGAGGCCCTACTGTGGACTGGCAGAGTTCCAGGAGTTGCCTCCTGAAATAATTGCACAGGCAATCAATGCCACCTTCCAAGCTCAGCCGGAGGAGGTCAATTGGACCAAGATTGCCCCCAGAAAAAGTCGTGGCACTAAGGTTCCTAAGGAGCCAGCCCAGAGCAAGAAGCAAAATTCTGGGGGCAAGCGAGTCCCACTGCCGAAGCAAACTCCTCTCTCTTCTCAAGAGGCAACACGCCAAAAGAAGCAGGAGAAGAATCGCAGGAAGAACTTGAAGAGGAGGTTGAAGAAGCAAGCCGAGCAAGCCGCTGCTATGGAGGCTCCTAAGGAGCTAACTCCTCTACAAAGACTTCAAAAGCTCATAGATGAGCTGGAGGAGTACACTCCCCCTCATCCCACTAGGGTCGTCACTCTAGACGAATATATTCCCTGGGACAAGCTTGGGCGCAAAGCTCGTCTTCTACAATGGCTCCGAGAAATGGTTCACCGTCTTGAAGAAGGTGAAGACTTTCCAATCCCGGAGGAGCTCTCCTTATTCTACAAAGATGAGGAGCTCACTGTCGAGATGCTCGAGGAAATGCTGCAAGAGCTCTCTTGCAACATGGTGGCGATTCCGCCACCCGACAATATTTATTGTCCCACGGCTGATAGCGCTGGAGGCCAGGCGCCTATGGCGACATATCGGCGCCGCTCGGCGAGAAATGGCCGGGGACGTGGCCGAGGTCGTGGCCGAGGACGTGGACGTGAAGGTCCCCTTGCTCCCGATCGGGTCATAATATTCAGAGGGGAGAAACCAGGTCCTGTCCCGGAAACCCAAGTTCGGGGGATCCCTTTTATCCTCAACCCCTCAGAGGGTTCAGGCCCCATCTCAACGGCTAAGCCGGGTGGCGTCCCTTTTACAATCACATCCTCTGATGAAGAAGAGGAGTCAGCTAAGTCGCCAGTGCGCGAGAAGGTGTCAGAGCAGGCCGGCCCCTCCAACAGGGTCGAGTCTACAAGCCCAGTAGGTCCTTCTAATGAAGACCAGCCTGATGAGCCTTTGCCACCTCCAGAAGAGTCTTTGGCTCCGCTATTCCAGGAAGATGCGGAAGGCCAGCAAGACGGGGAGCGTCCTCCTAAACGGGAGAAGTCTCGCCAGGTGCCGAAGGCCTTGGCGGAAATCATTCCGCCATTTGACAAGACCCGTGCCAGGGCGGATCGCAAAATCATTCATCATATGAAGCGGTTCCCAACAAATGTCACTATTTGGGAAGCCATTGCTTGGAGCAAAGACCTCAGAGAGGCTCTTGTCAAGATACTTCAAGATCCAGAGGCATATGAAGCCCATGTTACAGAGTTGCAAGCCCAGGCATATGAAGCACTCACAGCCAACATCTCCTTCACGGACAAAGACATGTTGCTGTCTTCTCCGTGCCATAATCGTCCCTTATATATGAAGGGGACGATCAATGGGCATGACGTGAATCGCATCCTGGTGGACGCCGGAGCAGCCGTCAACATTATGCCTTTGAAGACTTTCAAGTCTCTATACTTGGCACCTTATTTACAAAAGGTGACCGATGTCAAGATCTCGGGATTCAATCAGGGCTCCGAGGAGGCGCTTGGTCGGGTTGTTGTCAAACTAGTTTTGGGCGATTTCGTCACCCAAGCGACATTCTATATCATCAACTCCGACACATCTTACAAGATGCTGCTTGGAAGACCTTGGCTTCATGAGAATTGGGTCGTTCCTTCGACTTTGCATCAATGCATTAAATATGCCAAGGAAGGGGAGCAACATACGGTCTTCGCAGACCAGGCCCCGTTCCATCCCAATGAGTGCCATCTGGCCGATGCTTCACTATATTTTGGGAAGCCCACCTTAACAATCCCCGAGCCTTTAAAAGGTAAAGGGAAGCAAAAGGTGGACCCTGAAGTTGAAGAAGGGCAGCTCTTCACTGTCAACCAAGACATGGTAAAGCTGCACAGGCTGAGCCTCAGTGCCGCCTCCAAGCCGACCCAACCAGAAAGGCGGAGTATGGACTTTGAAGCCAACCTTATCAGCCGGGTCATTGATGGGAGTATCTCCTTACCGCCTAAGTGCCTTCAACTCGTGTCCCAATGGGAAGAACAGGAGGTAGAGCAGTTGAAGACCTTTACAGTCTCCTATCAACGGAGAAGGAGACGCAACAAGGGCAAGGAGGTCAAACCGATCATCTTTTACAAAGGTGATTTAGTCCCACCGTGTCCTCCTAAAGATGACTTCGGCTGGGATACTCCCGCCGATGTGGTGCCAGAGCCAGTCCAAGAGATGGACGATATGCCAGATTATATCAAGGAGATGTGTAAAAAGCAGCACATCCCGCAAACTCTGGACTCTGCTCGAGCGGCATATTTTCATCAACTATGGAATCCTCCACAAGTCCGCGGGCAGCCTCCCTTCTCCCGTAAAGATACAAGGGGCCTTGGGTATGACCAGGAGAAGGACTTCGAGGTCCACTTCGCAGTCAACACCATAGGACTGCTACCTCTCCCTAACGGGCAAGTTGAAGTTGAGCCCAACATAGATGACTCCGCAAGGGAGTCCGCTGATGTGCCTACGACACCATCACCTTCATCAGGAGCTGACAATGGTCACCCCTCAGAGGAAGGAGCAGCTCAGCCTGCTAACCACCCGCAAAACAAAGCGAGCTTTTCGGCTTCAAGCCACGAGCAAAAGTGCTTCGAAGAATTTGATGTCTATGAAGCCAACACTGATGACGAGGGAGACTTCGTCGACCTCCAACCAGCTCCACCGGAGCTTGAAGACGGTGGTCAAGCAACTGTGGACGAGTTGATCGAAATCAATCTTGGAAGCAAAAGTGACTATCGTCCCACCTTCATAAGTGCTCTCCTCAGTGAGGAAGAAAGGCAGTCGTATCGACATCTTTTAGAAGAGTTCATGGATTGTTTCGCCTGGACTTATAAAGAAATGCCCGGGCTCGACCCTTCTGTGGCTGAACATGAGCTGGCAATACTTTCAACAGTCAAGCCAGTCAAGCAAGCCCAAAGGCGTATGCGCCACGAGCTGGAGCTGAAGGTCAATGCTGAGGTTGACAAAATGCTCAATGTGGACTTCATAGAGCCTTGCATGTACCCTGTATGGCTCGCTAACATAGTCCCTGTCAAGAAGAAGAACGGCCAAGTCCGAGTCTGCATCGACTTCAGGGATTTGAATAAGGCATGCCCAAAGGATGACTTCCCTGTCCCAATCACTGAGACAATGGTTGATATGACCACTGGTCACGAAGCCTTGTCTTTTATGGACGGGTCGTCGGGTTATAATCAAATCCGCATGGCCGTCAAAGACAAAGGCCATACGGCTTTCCGATCTCCTAAGGGGATCTTCAACTATAAAAGGATGCCGTTCGGTCTGAAGAATGCCGGCGCAACCTATCAAAGGGCAATGACCAAGATTTTCGACGAGATGCTACATGACCTTGTCGAATGCTATGTTGATGATCTGGTCGTCAAGACAAAGAAGCGGGAGGGTCACTTAGTTGACCTGCGTCGAGTCTTTGAAAGGCTTCGACAATTTCAACTCAAGATGAACCCGATGAAGTGTGCCTTCGGCGTCTCCAGCGGCAAGTTCCTCGGCTTCATTGTCAGGTATCGAGGCATAGAAATTGACCCTGACAAAATCAAGGCTATAAGAGGACTACCTCCGCCCAAGAATTTGACAGAGCTCAGATCTCTTCAGGGGAGACTTGCCTATATTAGGCGGTTTATTTCAAACCTCTCAGGAAGATGCCTACCTTTCGGCAGACTGATGAAGAAAGGAGCACCCTTCATATGGGACGAAGACTGTCAGAAGGCCTTCGAGCAAATCAAGGAGTATCTGCTGACTCCTCCGGTCTTAGGGGCACCCGTCAGAGGGAAATCCCTTATCTTATATATTGCTGCTATGGATGCCTCTTTGGGGGCTCTCCTAGCCTAGATCAATGAAGAGGGCAGGGAGCAGCCACTGTACTACCTCAGCCGAAAACTGATTGGGCCTGAGCACCGGTACGCTCCCATGGAAAAGGTGTGCTTAGCTTTGGTGTTTGCTGTCAAGAAGCTGAGACATTACCTTCTAGCCCATCGGGTGGAGCTCATCTCAAAATGTGACCCACTCAAGTTTCTGCTCAGCCAGCCTGTCCTTTCTGGTAGGCTTGGTAAATGGGCACTTATCCTTATGGAGTTCGACATCACCTTCGTCCCACGCAAGGCGATCAAGGGACAAGGAATGGCGGAGTTCTTAGCAGCGCACCCTGTGCCAGAAGATTCACCACTCAACTTCGAGTTGCCCGACGAAGAGGTGTTAGTGCCTTCTCAAGAAATCGGGGAGTCTTCTGAAAAAGTCCCACCACAGATGGAGTTGGGTGTCCTCACCCTCGACCTCCCATATTGGGAGTTATATTTTGATGGTGCCTCTCGGACAATCAAAAGGGCCGGTGGCCTTACAGACTATGTCTCAGGCGCGGGGGTAGTCTTTGTATCTCCACAAGGCGGCATCCTCCACAACTCTTGCGCTCTCATGAAGTCGCTGACTAATAATGAGGCAGAGTATGAAGCACTAATTATTGGGCTTCAACTGGCACTGGAGATAGATATCAAGTGCATCAAAGTGTACGGGGATTCTCAGCTCGTCATCCGACAAGTACTGGGCGTCTATGATGTCCGGAAGAAGGAGCTCGTCCCCTATCATGCAGCCGTCATGAGGCTCAAAGAAAAATTTTACCTATTTGAAATAGGCCATGTCCCCAGAGGCAGCAACTCTCAGGCTGATGCTCTTGCAAAGTTGGCAGCAGCCCTAAAACTCCCGCCTGAGGGAGAATTAAATATTATTGTCAGACACCGAAGGCTCATGCCAAGTGTGCTCGACGAAGAATCCGGCCTCACTGTCTATGAGGTCGACAACATTCAAGAGGAGAATGCTCCGAAGAAGAAGATTGGCGCGAGCCAATTATAAAAATAAAGAACGGCTGGTTCCCTCCTGATCGGGCTCAGAGGGTGCAGCTGCTACGCAGGGCGACATCCTACCAGCTGATTGACGGTCTGCTCTTCAGGCTCGTCCATGAAAATGACCGATCGGTCCTCCTGCGGTGCCTTTCGCCCAAGGAAGCAAAGACCGTCATGCACGAAGTCCACTCCGGATTGTGTGGAGCTCACCAGGTAGGAGCTAAGATGAAAAATAGCATCAAGCTCAAAGGGTTCTATTGGCCTACCATGTACGAAGATTGCAATCAATATGCTCGTACATGTCATCAATGCCAAGCATTCGGCCCAGTCCCTCGGCGGCCACCTAACCCGCTCCATCCAACAGCGCCTACTTGGCCATTTGCAGAGTGGGGTATGGATATTGTGGGACCATTCCCACCGTCGTCCCAGGGGCACAAGTTCATACTCACTGCCACCGATTACTTCTCCAGATGGGCGGAAGCCATTCCACTACGGGAAGTTACAGGGGAGATAGTTGCTCGTTTTGTGCGACACTATATCATATACAGATTCGGCACCCCCAGTCAGATTATATCCGATAATGGCACGCCGTTTAAGAACAAGACTGTTTATGCTCTGGCGGCCAAGTTCCATATTGACTGGAGAGCGTCGTCGGTCTACAATCCCCAGGCCAACGGATTGGCCGAGGCCTTCAACAAAACCCTCTGCAAGCTGCTGTCCAAGATAGTAGGTGGCCGCAAGCAGGATTGGGGCGAGAAGGTCCACGAAGCCCTATGGGCCTACCGGACTATTTACAAAACCCCTACGGGATGTTCCCCTTTCTCTCTGGTCTACGGAGCTGAAGCAGTGATCCCTGTGGAGATCGAGCTAGCATCTTACCGTGTTGCTGTGCACGCCAGATTGCCAGGTCAAGACCAATCTGAAATTGAAAGAAGGCTCGAGGAATTGTCCAACTTGGAGGGTCAAAGACTCAAAGCCTACAAACACTTACAAGTGTATCAAGCCCGCATGACACGTGCCTATGATAAGCTTGTCAAGCAACGGGCGTTCAAGAAAGGCGACCTCATCATGGTCAAAGAAAAGGAGGTTCTCGCGGGAAGATCCAGCGGCAAACTCCAGCCTAATTGGCGTGGGCCTTACGTCATTCAGAAGGTCTACGAAGGAGGGGCCTATACGGTCCTTGACCACAAGGGAGACAATCCCTTCCCTCCTCTCAACGGCAAGCATATGAAGCTCTACCACGCGCCACCGCAAGAGTTTCTGCAGCAGTCCTCACAGGACAATACCTCTCCTCAGTGAAGGTTCAAAAAAAAAAAAAAAAAGGGGGTTAAAAATACTGATACCCCGGCGGACTCAGTCAGCCTTCAACGGTTGGCTGAGGGTAAAAAGGCCACAAACCCGGTCGAGGTGAAAACCCGAAAGGGCGCCTCGGGCAAAAATGGGCAACCCCTCGGTGTGAAAACCCGAAAGGGCGCACCGGAAAAAGCTAAAGGAGGCCAGCCTCGGCGAAAACCCGAAAGGGCGGTGAGGTTGGTAATGTAAAAAAAAAATCCTCTCTCTATCTATTCTATGGGTGGCTCTAAGTCAATGACTCCACCCCATCTCGACCAAAAGCATCATACTGATGCCATGGCTACGCCTTACATGTCGTCCTGTGACACCTAGTCCCACTGGCATTCTGACGGTGTCATACTTTGTCCCATCGGGCTCGGCCTATGCATACCTCTTCCGGGCTACCGGCCCATTCCGCCTATCGGCTTTCGGGTTCAGCTCACGTGTCTCTTCTGAGCAGTTAAACCCGCTTACTCTCTTGTCCCACTGGGACTGGCCTTAGTATGCTCTCTCGGGCTGCTAGCTTTTCATGCCTTTCGGCTCCTTTTTCATTCTAGGGAATGGCCTCAGTATGCTCTCTCGGGCTGCCAACCCTTCATGCCTTTCGGCTCATCTAACCTCCTTGGGATTGGTCTCAGTACGCCCTCTCGGGCTGCCAACCCATCATGCCTTTTGGCTCATCTTATCTTCTTGGGATCTGGTCTCAGTATGCTCTCTCGGGCTACCAATCCATCATGCCTTCTGGCACATGTCCCACCGGGTCTGGCCTCAGCATGTCCTCTCGGGCTGCCAACCCACCTACTCGCCTATCGGCTTTCGGGTTTGACTTTCACGTCCCACTAGGGTGGTCAAACCCATCTTTGTCCCATCAGGAATGGCCTCAGTATGCTCTCTCAGGCTGCCAACCTATCTCGCCTATCGGCTCTCGGGTTTGACTCTCACGTCCCATTAGGGCTGTCAAATCCACCCTTTTTCTTCTTCTGGGTCTGACCTCTGCATGCTCTCTCGGGCTGTCAACCCATCTCGCCTCTTGGTTTTAGACTTGACTCATGTCTCCCGCCGGGATCGTCAGGTTTACTCCTTTATCCCCACGGGCTTGGCCTCAGCATGCCCTCTCAGGCTGCCAACCCTATTTGCCAATCGGCTCACGGATTTGACTTATACGTCCCACCCGGACAGTCGAATCCACCCCTCTTGTCATACCGGGCTTGGCTTCAGTATGCTCTCTCGGGCTGCCAACCCATTACACCTTTTGGTCTCACCGGGTTCGGCCTCAGTATGCTCTCTCGGGCTGCCGACCCATCATGCCTTTCGGCTCGTTTCTACCCCATCGGGTGCGGTCTCAGTACGCCCTCTCAGGCTACCAACCCGTTTTGCCTTTCGGTTCACAGATTTGATTCACTCGTCCCACCCGGATAATCAAATCTACCCATTTCTCCCATCTCTGTGGCACACACATCCCTACGGGATTGCCACTTTCTCATTGCCTTCTGGCATTATAGGGTAAAAAAAAAAGAAAAAAAAAGAAAAAAAGAAACGGGGTTAAAAATATTGATGCCCCAGCGGACTTGGTTGTTTCTGTTAGGGGAGCAATCAAGGGCAAAAAGGCTTTAACCCGGCTAAGGTGAAAATCCGAAAGGGCGCCTTAGGCAAAAATCGGTACCCCTCAGTGTGAAAACCCGAAAGGGTGCACTGGAAAAAGCTAAAGGGGGCCAGTCCTGGCGAAAACCCGAAAGGGCGGTAGGGCTGGTAAAGTGATTAAAAATAAAAAAAAGAAAGGCATACATGCAAGAGGATGGAAGCAAAAACGGCTATGCTAAGTTCTATCCTTTATTCATTAATGTCATCAAGGGAGCCCGAGACAAGCCCTCGGGAATAACTCCAACAAAAAACGGGGCGTGAGAGCCCTATGTACAAGAAAATGCCAGAGCTCGTCAACCACGGTGTACGTCCCTCTGCAGCTCCGCAAGACGGGACTCCTCCTGGATGATCTCCTCCCGAAGCTCATCAAATCGGCGACGGCAGGTCTCCACCCTCACCTGGACAACACGATGCTCTTCGGCAGCCTCATGAAGCTCTCTCTGCAGCTCCTCCACTCGGAGAGAGGTCCTCCGACTATCCCCCTCGGAGCTCGCAAGGAGAAGACCGGCCTCTGCCCGGGCCGCTCGAAGCTCACGTAGCCGCTCCTCCTGCTCCTGGATCTGTAACTGGACTCTCTGTCTCTGCTCCTGTGCAAGATGGAGACGAGCGAACTCGCTCCACAAGCCTTCCAGCTTCGTGGCCCATGCATCTCGAGGAAGATTTAACCCATGGTAGCTCCTGGTGAATACTTCCAGACCGGTCCTCAAAGTCTCCACGGTGGGCAATGGGTCGGCCTGAAGAAGCTGGTCAAGACTCTGCAGAAGCTGATCAGCCATGCCAGCTTGTAATGCCACTCCAAGTACAAGGGCGTCAGGCCATTCAACTCCAAGAGGTGGGAAATCCACAGGCACCTCTGGTGCCTCTTCTTCAGGAGCTGCAAAAAAAGGAGGCCGAATGAGTGTTTGTTCATAATCAAGTGGGCATTCACAAACGACTATAAAAAGGCACAACAGGGGCATATACCTGATGCTGCCGCAGACTCCTGTCCATCCTCAACAGCCGGGGAAGAATGAGCGACAGAAGCTAAGCCGGGTCCGCCAGGCAGGACGTTTGCGTCCCCACCCTCTACAGTTAAGCAATAACATGTAAATGCTTATCTATAAAGTGGCACGCACAAGATGTCAAAGTCCAGAGGACAGTTATGTACCTGTCTCAGTAGCAGCCCCTTCTTCAGATATGCCGGGAAGGGCAGACTCTGTACCAGGAAACCTCTGGGAGCAAGATTGCTCAGTCTCAAAAGTCGGCCCTGCCTCCTTAACCTCCTCCCGTGAGGAGGCCTCAACCATCGGCTCCGTAGAAAGAGAAGCTACATGGCAAAAACAGGAGAGGGGTCAGTGCCACAACAGAATCCATGTATCATTTGCTATGTTCGTTGTCAGAAACGAGCAGTACCTGTAGCATGGGTGTCTGCCGGTGAGGCACTCTCCCCTGGAGTCTGCAGGTCTTCTGGTGCGCCCTGAGAAGCTTCCCCTGTTGGAGCTATATTACCAGGGAGTGATGCACTTTCTTCAATGGCCTGACCTGAAGTTGTCCACATAACAGATGCATTAATCAGCTTGACAAAAGCAGATGCAAAATGGTAAAGAGGTCTATCATTAGCCTCTAACATCTCTTACCTGAAAGATCAGCTATGCCGTCCTCAGCTATGATGTCCTAACCAATGTCAACATCAGAGGAGCCCACTAGCGTGGGACCTCCCGGTGCTGTGGTGTCAACACCTGCTACCTCTATGGCCTTTGTGCCTGTCGAGGCATTGCCGCCAGTCAAAAGGTCCACAAGTGAGCCGGATCCCAAAAGTTGTAAGAACTCCTCCATGGATCGGGCCAAGTCCACTCCTGTGGGACAAACAATTATATGAGTCAAACAAATCCTTATAAGAAGGGCTCAATTAAACAGAATGTATGTCGCTGCATTCACCTCCGGTATCTGTTATTTCTCCTTCCTCTTGAGAGTCACTCTCACTGGATGAAGAACTGGAGGTCGTGGCGCTAGAAGTAGAGCTCGAGCTCCCGTCAGGGAGAGAGCCTGGGGCCGCAGAACTCCCACTCTTAGTAGTGGATCCACTCCCAGAAGCGGATCCGGCCTCGGAGGAGGAGCCGACATCACCTCTCACTGACGGGCCAGGTGGAATAACCTCATGAACCCCTGTGCATCCAGCAAAACACTAAGGGGTTATTGCTGTTCAAATCTTCATGTATCAATGGAGAAAACAAGGTTGAGCATGCTACCTGAAGCCTGACCTTCTATGGTCCCTGCTGTAAGAGGCGAGGGAGAATTGGCCGTCACCGGCATATAATCGTCTGACATCAGCTCTTTGAAGCTGAAAGTGACGTCTGGCACGGACTCATCCAGCGGCATGTCGTCTCCCGCTGGAGGAGGAGAGAAGCTCATATCAACCCTAGCCTCCGGGGGAGCTGCATTTAATGAAGCAAGCATGTGTTTATAACACTATATGTATGCTCAGGAATGACCAGTATCTGGGAGATTTACTTACTGGACACAGCCTCAACTTCAGGGGTTTCAACCTCAAGCCGAGGACGGGATGTTGACCTCACATCCCCTTCCTCAGGAACCTCGGCCCGAGGTCTCTTGGTGGCAGCAGAATTCCCCCCAATTCCAGCATCAGGAGGACCCCTCGGTGGTACATCACCGGCTACCATAACAGCTCCACCTGCAAGTGTCTCGGGAATATGTAAATGCATGTCCCAGAATATAAATATACATATGTATATTAAAGTCAGGAAGAACAGGAATTACCTGTAGCCGCTATGGGTTCCATTGGCTTTAATACTATCTGCTCCGGCTTCACTCGGAGGGTGCGCGCAACTGCCTTTACAGCATCGTAAATGGCAAGTGGAGTCGTCGCCAACTCAAGGCCAGAGAGGTACTCCAGGGGACCTGCGCAGCCCACTGCGTTGATCACATGAGCCCTCCACTCAGCAAAGGTTCTGCCCCCAAGTGCTCCGTCAGGTATCGGCTGGGACAACTGGAACTTTTTCCTCACCCCACAAGATGTCTGCAAATCCTCCCACCAAGAATAGGCCTTTGAGGGGCCAGAGGCTACGCCTGTGGTGGAGGAAGAAGGGACCCCAAGAGCCGACGCCGTCTTGCTCTTCAAGGGCTTCAAAGCCCCATTATACTGGCTCCTGTCAACAATGGGTGTCCAGCCTTTTGCTCGCCAGCGCTCTTCAATATCACTCACAATTCGGGCAATCCCCGAAAAATGAGACCTGAGGAAGGCTGGATCGACACACAGAGGAGGCAGATCCTCCCGCTCCAAACGCTGCTCCTCAGCGGTACGAATGGCATCTCGGCGCTCCCGGAAGAGGTTGCTGACTTTGAACCACCAGCGAGCATAATAGATGTCGAAGTAGCCTCTGTGCTCCTGCTCTGGGATCGGGTACCCCGGCCCTGCCTCACGGCAAAGGAAGTCCTGCCAAGCTGCCGCGACCAAGTGTATGTCCCTGTGCCTGTATAGCCGGAGGGGCAAAGAAAACTCTCCACTGGAGGGGATAGCCTGATCATACCCGAAGTTCCTGGCGAACCGGTGTGGGTAGTAAGGCTCAAGTATCGCCGTACTGGAGCGTCGATATACAAGAACACTGGGTCGGATGCTGACGACCCACTCTGCTAAACCCTGGGGGGAAGGTAAAGCATGGGTGGAAACCCGGCTGACGACAGCATCTCCCTCTTGCCTGGCAAAAGGACGGTGAAGGTAGGAGAAGTAGTCAAGGGCTAGGCCCTCCCCCCTCTTCACCGGAACAAAAGACAAGGCCCGCCTGGCCCCTACTAACTGTGCAACTGGATCCTGGGATGGCTGCCCGGTAAACCAGAAAATCAACGGAGCTGCTGGATTCTCGGCCGGAGTCCTCCTGGACAACTCTGGAAACAGTAGCCCTGCCCAAGCACTCAAATAATGAGTGGGCAGCAATATACCCTTCTCTCGCGGCGAGGAGTGGGAAGACAAAGCCCCAAGCGAATGAAAAATATTCGCCAAGGCTGCTGGTGCAATGGCGAGTCTCTGTCCGCAGGCAAGCATGCAGGCTGGATAAATCACCTCCACCCACAGGACTCCCTCCTCTCCATGAGGGACTACGAAGCTGGAAAGCCAGTACGCCAGATAAGCCGCCAGATAAGTAATAGGATGCAGCCCCCGTGAATTCCAGCCTTGTGTCGGCGCAGGCAGGTGGCGAAGATGTGGAGGAATGTCCACTCTGACCTCTCGGTACTCATCCCAGGTGGTGCCGGACTGTGCAAACTCCTCGTGAAAGCAATACGGACCGCTATAGAAGTGGCTCACCCAGGCATTCAGTGTCACCCGCGGTGTGGGTGGAGTTCGATCTGTGCCTACTCGGGCTAAGTCCCTCCAGGTCTTCATCAGAAACCTGAAGCAGTATGGCAGGGTATAGTGTCCTGCCCCATCTGTAGAGCTGAGGTGCAAGTCATCTGGCGATAGCTCCTCATAGGGTCTCCCGCAGATCGGAAGACCAGAAATCCTCTGGAAGGCCCAGAGGTCCAGTGAAGTCTCCCCGCCAGCTGTGACGAAAGTGTTCCACCGGCGGCTGAACCTCTCTACTAGAGCCTGTAGCAGGCCAGTGTAACAAGGGTAGGAGTACAGGGCGGCAGTCACTGCATGACGAATCCCCACCCTATCCAACAAAGACCGGTAAACCAGCAGAATGCCCCAGAGTCACTCTGTCGCGCCCCGGTGGTAACTGTGAGAAGGAATGACGGACCACTTCCCATACCAGCTGGGAGTCTTCAAAGCCAGAACCCTCTCCAACATGCAATCATGGATGTATTCTTCCTGTGCAAAGCTGGCTCCGGTGGGTGCCAGAAAGAGGCCATCTACAACCTGATCCGCGGCCTTGTGCTGCCCATGCAGATGCCAAGTCGCTGGAGACATCGGCGTAGACCGGACGGTGAGACTCTCATGTCGCTGAAAGGAGCCCAGACTCTGCCTGTCCGGATATTGCCGCTGCCGAGAAAAGCCTTCCGGGTAACTCGGATAAGTCAGGGAACACAATCCCTGCATGCCATCTCTGCCTGCTAGTATCGCCCGCTCAAGGCGACGTCTCTCCTCTGGAAGTGATGGATCGTCGGCCTCCATGCCGACAGGAGCGAAACCCTGGAGAAAGCTGTAAAGGTGGCGGTCCAGGGGATAGTGGCATGGATACCCTCCAGTGCGGTCATACGTATAAAGACCGCCTTGCCTCGCAATCCGAGACACATCAACAAGACCTTCAGCTGCTCCGGCACTCTCTGTCGGGCCCTCAGCGACCCATGAATAGCCAAGGTCTAATTGGTTGACGTTGTCATCATCAATGGTACGAGGCGGAAAAGGCGGCATCCGCCGGTCTATGCGCTCAACCCCGCAGTCGTCAGCGCCCCTAGCACGGGACCTCCTCGACCGACTCCCACTCCCACTGCTGCGAGCCATGGCTGAAAGCACAAAGAGGAGAAACAAAAGTGGAGAAGCGTCAGGCTAAAATATGCAACGGCTATGCCGATATTGCTCAATCCCTTCAAAGGGCACGGGCCATCCGCCCCATGCCTCCGGCCGTGACGGACGTCCCGTGGGGGGCATTTGTTGCACCCGAAATTATCTCAAGTTACTTTGAGAGATTGTTGCTATGCAACGTTCGACGACAAGGATGGCGTATCGTCAACACCGTCGAACTACGGAGTATCTCCGTGATTTAGGGTCTATTGATCCGACAATATTATCATGGTCGACGTCGCGGCAAGAAGGTTAACAAGGAAGAAACATATGCATACCGGTCCGAGTAGCCGAGCAAGTGTATCACACGGCACAGACGGGCGCAAAGCTTTCTCCCTACGCGGCGACGAACGACCAGACAAACAAACAATGCTCCCTCTGCGGATGTGATGCTGCCACGCGGCGAAGGAGCGATCTCCCCGAGATATATAGCTCCACCACGGCTCTTCTCCAGTCCGGGACGACGAAAACGGCGCGAAGCGACGCGAGGAGGAGCCAAGGAGCACGCCCGGGGGTCAAACGACCCCTCCCGGGTCAAAAGAGGAGGCCGCGGCCCCTCTGGGACCCCCCGCCGGTCCGCCCCGGGGTCGAGCGACCCCGCCGGTCCGCCCGGGGAGCCGCCCGACCCCGCCGGGTGGCCCCACCCGCGGGGTCACGCGACCCCGCCGGGTTCACCCGCGGGACTGCGCGACCCCGCCGGGTGCGCCCGCTCCGGGGTCGCCTCGACCCCGCCGGGTCGCTCCCGTCCCGGGGTCGCGCGACCCCGCCTGGGTCCGCCCCCCCTCCGGGGTCCGGGCCTTCAAAAAAAAAAAAAACAATTTAAAAAAAAAAGGTTTTTTAACCCCCTCAGAGGGGTCATTTGGCCCTTTTTGGTGGCCAGAGGGGTCAAAATGGCTTTTTGCCACCCCACCTTGACAGAATCGGGGCAAATTCGTTCATTTGACCCCTTTGGGCCCTCCCGCCTTCTATAAATAGACCCTAAGGGTCCAAGTGGAGAAGACAGATACGAGAGATCTAGAAGGTACGAAGCACTTCTCGCACTCGGAGCATTTGGAGTTTGTTCGTTTGTTTCGGCCCGTGTGGGGTAAGTCCCCGGGTCTTGTATTTATGCCCCTACGGGGTATATTTACATTTACGCCCCTCAGCGGGCCATGTTTGTAATTATGCCCCTCAGCAGGTCATGTTTTGTAAGTCTTTACGTCTCGGGACGACTAAGTCATGTGGTTCCGTCCTTACAATGGCGGAATTGCAAAAATGTCCTCCTCGGGATCGTAAAAGACCAAAGTCCTGTAATTTGCAGTTATACCCTGCAATCTTTTGTAATTGGGACTACGTCCCTATCTCCCGCTCTAATGCGGACTTTTGTACAGTCGACAACTCGCCGACAACTCATGTACTCATTGGAATTATAGAAGCACTCAGCATGCTCCATGTGTACCCTCGAGGAAAAAATTGCATGAAAACCCTTGGCTTTCCAAAATTGTGTATATACCCCTCCTTCGGCCAAATTGACAGAGGTGTGCCTTCCATGAAGCCCCTTGTCACTCCTTCGGTCCGGAAGTGTTGTCAGCTCAGTCCAGCACTCGGGTATCATCTCAAACCTAGGTCTAGGGTCTGGTAAAATTACCAAAATACCCCTGTGACCTAAAAATGGCCTCAGAGCCCTTGAAACCCTCCATAAAGAGCCTAAGTGCCTTGGGGAGTCAGGGACCCGATCCTACTTCCATTCCAGCCCAGAAATTTCATAAATACCCCTGGCCTGGGAAAATTACCAAAATACCCCTGGGTTGGTAAAATTACCAAAATATCCTCGGAGCCCAGAAAACTCCCTTTTATTTCAAAAATGCCTATGGCTCTCGCATATTTGCGTTTCTATTCCTAAATCTTAGGGTTTTGCTCAGACTTAGCCCTAATTCTATTAACTTGGTGGTGGTAAATGAGTGGTCATGGAGAGTCTCTCGAGTGAGCCTGCCCTCCACATCAGAACCCTTGTAGAAGACTTTTGAGATTTCTTTGATAGTTAAACAAAGGTGTTCGGACGTTAGGCCGATATAAATCAACACTGACTCCGGTCAGTGGGGAAAGGTCCAGCACTCGAACCCAAATCGTCTGATTCGACGCGCACCCACGGAATCACCCTTCTACTCAGATGGGGGGGAGATGTTTCTTTTCAAAAAGAACGAAAATCTACCTTTTATCCACGATAAAAGTCGATTTAGATTTTTTCCGTGTCTCACAGCCATGCACTGATATCTCGTCTCATGAGTGCTCAAGAGAATACCCAATTCCCATAGATTGCGGCCCCACGATCACACTCACGTAGGTGGGTCTCCAAGGGTACCTGCCACGGTCCATACCCTGCCTTATAAGGCCTTGATCCCATTAAGAGCATAGCTCATCCTGGTGCCATTACGGTAGAGCACTAATCATCATTCACGGGGATAGGTATACAAAGAAAGTAGTGCTCTCCAATTACCCAATAGCTCGTATTCCACATTGAACCTACTTCATGGGTTCTCCAATCACATAGGTTGGGTATCTGATATGGTAACTGACTGTGGGATTTCAACCCCATCCCCCTCGATGAATCAAGTACTAGCCTCCTCGCTAGGCCTTTTGTGAAAGGATCTGCTAGATTATCCAATGATTTTATGAATTTCAATGAGATCACACCTTGTGATATTTTCTCTCTCATAGAGTTCCATCTAATACTCAAATGTCTTCTCTTTTCATTAATTGTAGTTTGTTTTACTTTATCTATCACAGAATGACTATCACAATGCATAGAAATTGCAGGTAAAGGTTTACTCACAACAGGAATATCAGACAAAAGATTCTTAAGCCACTGTTTTAAGATGAGGTTGACATCCCCTTTTCTCTTAACCCGGGCGACTTTGCGAGAAGTCTTATATTTTGTTTTGGGCTTGGGGGGGTTTCCTCTGATCATGGAATTGACTCTCTCTAAGGAAGCAAGGGTGCACATGTAAAGGCTTCATGAGTGGCCAGTGCGATGTCCATTTCATGGGGTGCGCATCGTATCAGACGATGAGGGTTCGAGTGCAGGACCTTTCCCCACTGACCGCCGTCAGTGTTGATTTATATCGGCATCACATCCGAACATCCTTGTTTAATTGTCAATGGTAAGGCCTGAAATGTCTCTCGAAGGTTCTAGTTAAGGACACATCCGCATAGATAGTCTGCATCGCACTTTTAACTCCCAATGGGTAACCATAAAGTGTGTGAGGGATAGGATTTGGCTAGGACCAGGCTGAACTGGGTGACACCCTATCATATCTGGAGGTGATAGTAAGCTCGGGGAGCTCAAAAGTGCCCTACGGCGCCCCGTTGGTTACCTGGACACCAGGGGTATTTTGGTAATTATCATGCCCGGGGATATTATGGTAATATTACCTCGCTGGGGGCTTTATTATAGTTCGGGGGTGACTGGCCAAGCAAGGAGTGGCTTTGGCAGGCTTCGGGGCTATTTTCAGGAGCCGTGGGGAACTATAAGGGCATACCAGGGTTGGAAGGGCGTTTTGGTAATTTGGTATGGTCACCCGCATGAGGGCTTTATGGGAGGCACTGGGGCCAGAGGATAAATTGTAGGCATTTCCCAAGTGTGGAGGGACTGTGAAGTCCTTAAAGGCCATACACACACCTTTCACTCCTAAGGAAAGGACATATACGCAATTTCCCCCATGGGGGGGGGGGTTTATTTGCAATTTTTTTTAGCTGGCACGCGCTGGGGGCAGCATCACACAACCTTGCAAATTTTCATAAATTCCATTACAAATGTTGTCGACGAGTTGTCAACTGTACACAGCGTCACCGCCCTCAGACGGGCGTATGTTCAATTCTAATATCCTCGGGAGAGGCATTATAGTCATTTCACACTTTCATGACTACTTAAATTTTCCCATATGACCCGAGAGACATAAGAAGAACAAGGCTCGGAGGGTCATCATTACAAGGTCCGCATAGGGACGTAAGTACAAATCCCCCGTAGAGGGTTAATAACCAAGCCCACATAGGGGCATAAATACAAAA
The DNA here is from genome assembly GCA_022559845.1 of Amorphophallus konjac. Lineage (NCBI taxonomy): Eukaryota > Viridiplantae > Streptophyta > Magnoliopsida > Alismatales > Araceae > Amorphophallus > Amorphophallus konjac. Next base: position 122,794,265 of record CM040123.1, read on the forward strand.
CCCACATAGGGGTACAAACACAAAGCCCACACAGGGGCATTAATACAAGCCCGAGATGTTACATATCCCAAACAGGCCAAGACAACGAACAAGAGCTTCTTTTTCTTCTCAAGTCTTCTTCTTTCTCTCCCCCCAAAAAATAAGTCCCCGCAAAGTGAGCCCCGTAAGGGGTATTTATAGAAGGTGAGGGACCGGCTCGGGGTGGGTCGAACCCAGGCGGGTCAAGGCCACCCCGGGTAGGTTCCCCTCTCTTCTTCTTCTTTTTTTTTTTAAGTGGGCGGAGGGAGTGGGAGGTTGCCCCGGGATCGGCTCGGGACTGCCCTGCCGAGTCCCGGGTGAGTCTCGCCCGGAGAGGACCACCCCGGGCAGGCCTGCCCGGGGTCGCGGGGCCCCGGGCGGGTCCGTCCTGGGTGGGCCGACCCCGGGCAGGCCCCCCGGCCATGAGCGAACCTACGCGGCTGCGGGGGGACTTGCCCTGGGGTGGCCGGCCCCTGGCGCGTCCCTGCTGTCCACCCCGGGCAGGTCTTGGCCACCCCGAGCATTGGCCACCCCGGGCAGGTCTGCTGCTTCCAAGGAAGCCCTCGCGGGTCTGCTGCTGCTGCTGTCTACCTCCGGGGAAGTCCGGCATGTCTGGGATTGGCCACCCTAGGCAGGTCTGTTGTTGTCCGCCCCGGGCGGGTCTTGGCCACCCCGGGCAGGTAGGTCTGCTGCTGCCAGGGAAGTCTGGAGGGTGGCTGCTGCTACTGTCCACCCCGGGCGGGTCTTGGCAGCCCCGGGCAGGTCTACTCCTTGCTGTATGTTCACCCCAGGGAGTGCTGGTCACCCCTTTCTGCAGTGGTGAGCTTTAAGCAATATGTCACCCCCACATGTAGGTGGGCAAAAAAATGTTGCCAACAAATGCCCCCCACGGAGCGTTCGTTAAAGCGAGAGGCGGAGGCGGACGGTCCGTGCCCTCCGTCGTCGTTTCTTCTTTTTTTTTTTGCTCCCGAGTCTTCATGACATTGGGAGATCATTGTGGGACTGCACCTCACTGGTTTGTTGCTTTCCAGAAAGCTGAGAGTTGATGCAGGCTTGTCTCAGTGAGACCCTCCAGTCTAGAAGTGATGTAGGCCAACATCGGCGAGGCACTTTGACCTGGAGTTGATGTTGACCAACCCTTGGGGTATATTGCCCAAAGCTGATGTATACCATCCTCTGGGACGTGTTGGCCTGAAATTGGATGCTGGCCAACCTTGATAGAGTGCTAGGCCCGGATACAGAGGGGGGTGAATGTATCCCTCTAGAAAAAATGCCCAAATTAAAACTCAGAAGCTAAATACAGTTCCAGAATAAAACTAATTCAATTGAACTTATGAACAAACACATGGAGCGCGCCTATCCAATCATCTAGCGGAAGCAATCAACCAGACAAACCACTGCTCAAGAGATTTTTAGGTGGTTCGGTCCACAGGCCTACGTCCACCCCTCACTCCCAACCGGAGTGAGGCTTCCACTAGCACAAGCTAGAAAACTGCAGACTCAGTCTGCGAACAAGATGCTGCCACACAGCTTGACCAGGGGAACAACCTCCCCTCTTCCTCCCAACCGGAGGGACACCCCAAGTGACTCCCAGCCACTTGGAAACCAGAGACACACAATCTCTCTTCCTCCAGACCAGGAGGGAACACACCAGTGACTCCCCGTCACCAGCAAACCAGAGGTCGCAGACCTCTCTTCCTCCAGACCAGGAGGGACCCCTGGACTTGCAACCCACAAGCCCAGAACCGGAGGACCAATCCTCCCTTCTCCTGAGTCCACAGGAGGAACCCGACCTCTATCCAGAGAATCGGAAGAACAGAGGTAATCAGAAAAACAAAAGGAAAAACAAGAAATGAAGATAACTCAGCAAACAGATAGCTGGAAAACGAAATCACAAAATGGCTCACGCAGGAGCTGACTGGAGTGGATCTGATCCACGGTCCAGTATGAACTTCTTCTGCTACTTCTCTTCTTCTTCTTCTCAGCTCACGCTTTCTCTTCTCTGCTCTCCTTTTCACTCTCACTGTCTTTCTCTTTTCTTTTAATCCTCACGAGCTCTCTCTTTCTCTTTTTCTTTCTTCTTCTTTCTTCTTCTTCTGCTTCTCTGCTTCTTTTCTCACAGTCTCGATCAGCCCTCTTCTATTATCATCATATCTCTTCAGTGGACGAAGGCTTCTATTTATATCAGCTTCAGCAGGTGCTAGGGCGTGTGTCCTTCAGGTTCCCGCCCAGAGAGCACCTCGGATCACGTGCCAGGCATCATCCTCGGTTCACGCGCCCAGTCATTAACCTGAGTCATCTGCAGACAGAGACAAAACGAAATGAAACGAATTAGTTAGTTCAGGCTTATAACAACGAGTGTATATACTTTAGAAGCAGTAAATGAGTAAGTGTGTACACTGAGAGAGTGTATAGACTTGTAGGTCTTCATGCGACCTCAGTGTATATACTTGCTGAAGAATGCATTATCATAACAAGGGGAAATGTGTGGACTTCTGTGAAATGTAAGAAGCCATCGAGTGTATAGACTTAGAGACATTAATTAGGCAAGTGTGTACAACGTGAGAGAGTGTATATACTTGCTGTGAAGAACAGCAATGTGTAGACTTGTGAAGCATAACTGTATGCAGTGTATAGACTTCAATGAATGCAATGCATGCACAATGATGCAATGTATAGACTATGAAGATATGTGTGTGAAGCTCAACAATGTATAGACTATGCAACGGCATCAAAGCAACATATCGATGTACAGACTTTGGCTTGATCAATGCACACTGCACAAATGGATGTACAGACTTGAAGTGGCATGTAGCAGACGATGAACAGCCAAGCATGTATAGACTTACCAATGCGAGCACAGGCTGTACACACTTTGATTGCGTGCAAGAGAACGCTGTGTACAGACTTTGCTGTGAAGAACAATGCATGAATGCAGTGTGTAGACTTGCTGTTAACATGCATGAGAACCCAATGTATAGACATGCTGTCCCTGCAGCTGACGACTCCAGTGTATAGACTTGCTGAGGGAAGGGCTGTACAGACTTTAAGCAAAGCAAGGCAGTCGAGTGTATAGACTTCATGATGTGTAGACTTTGGCACAAGAAACGGCTGTACAGACTTTAGCTCAACAGCGATGTATAGAGTTTTGAAAGCTTGAACGACGAAGCATGCTGTACAGACTTTGAGCGTTGTATAGACTTTGCGAAGCACATGCCTTGGCTGTACAGACTTCAGACTTGAACGTGTGTGCTGTGAACGATGTATACACTTGGAGGCCCTTGAAGGGTGTACAGACTTGAAGAACCGAAGCCAATGTAGAGACTTGACGAATGGCTCAGCAATGTATAGACTTGGTGAGCTTCAGAGCATATTGTGCAGACTTTACCATTGTATAGACTTGAAGTTCTGAACGTAGGTAAAGGCTGGGATTGTATAGACTTGCACAGTGCTGCCAATGTATAGACTTCCAATGAATGCAACCGCTGTACAGACTTGCTCAAACAGACCGATGTATAGACTTGCCAACGAGAGGGCTGTACAGACTTGAGCAATGCAAAGGCAATCGGATGTATAGACTTGGGCTGTACATACTTGGAAGGCTTGAAGTCGATGTACAGACTTGGAAACCGATTTGCAAAGGCTGATGTATAGACTTGAAGGTTCACAGGATGTATAGACTTCAAATGCAACAGAAGACTCTGTATGGACTTTGAAGATGCAAGCGATGTACAGACTTGGGGTTCCACTGTGGATGTATAGACTCTGAAGAAATGAGGCGATGTGCAGACTTGGCGCCTTGAAGGATGTATAGACTTCAGTTGAGCAAGCTACAGTGCCGTTGTATGGACTTGATCTTCAAGGAATGGCTGTACAGACTTTGAAGGCTTAGCGGAGGATGTACAGACTTTGAATATGAAAACCAATGTATGGACTTCAGGTGAAGACCAATGTACATACTTTGAATATGAAGACCAATGTACAGACTATGAGAGCTAAGGCCAATGTATTGACTTACGAAACTGGGGGGTCGACCCATCAGAAATCGGGGGTCGACCCACAACTGTCCAGTCAATGCTGACAGAGTGTAGACATGATCAAGAAATGCATGTGCCAATGTACACACTTGAAAAACCGATGTGAAGACTATGCATGAGACGGTGAGCCATGTACAGACTTAGAAGCTTAACAGAGACACATGATGTACAGACTTCATGAAATGCATGCTATTCAATGTACACACTTTGAATTCATGCAAGCTGATGTATAGACTTCAGTTGAAGCCAACCGAAGAGTGTATAGACTACACTTATCTGGGGAGTCGACCCATCTAGAAAAGGGGGGTCGACCCACACTAAGCTGACTGTGATGATGCAAGGATGTTTAGCCTGAACAGAATTCCACAAGCAGAGTGAAGCAACTGATGAATGTGTATATGAATGCTTCATGCAGCAGATAACATGGCTGAACATCAAATATGCAATGCTTTTAGACCTGATAAACTAACAGAACAGCAGACTGACTGAACATATAAAGATGACTCATACAGCAAGATGACTCACAGTGATTAACTCACAACTAAAACCAATCATCAAATGATTAACTCACATCAAAGTTAAATCTCCCCCTTTTTGATGATGGCAACACTACACTGTGGTTGATGTCTGATGACAGAAACTATTCTCCCCCTTTGACTTCATCAAAAAGAAAATAGTTTGAGAAGTTAAAGCATGTTTAAAATACAGTCAATTTCTCCTCCTTGCAATAAACAAGATGAACTATGGAGAGGTATGAATGTAGAAATGCAGATGCAACTAGAAGTGCAATACCTCCCTCTAAATATATGAATGCAAAGACACAATTGTTACCAATTGAGATGAACATGATTCAATATTACAAGGAAGCTCCCCCTGAGTAGATGCCAATTGATATGCATCTGTTGCATTTCTCCCAATTGATATGGGTGAGAGGGAGACCACAGAGGCATTCAAGGATAAGTTCAGGTCAATGAATCAAGGACAGTGAGCAGAAGAGTTTCAAATTACAGATCTTCAAAGAAGCTCCAAGCACAAGAAGTTTAACAAGATTTTCAAGGAGATATCAATCTCATAAATCCAAAATATAATTTTTCAAGGTCTTCCATTATAAGGGCTTATGAATGAAGTTTATTGATCAGCATGGTTTAAACATGATGTATGCAGAGTTTATCAATAAAATTCTGTATTGATATCTAAAACCATGGTTTAATAAAAATGAACCAAGCCCTCATTTTTATCTTGATTAACCTCTCTTTCTCTTACACAATCAAATTTATTGACTTCAATCGGAATTACATGCACTAGAATTGAGATCAAGCATTTATGAAGTCATGTGAATTTGTCTAGGGTTGTAGCAATTTGATTTTAGCATCAATATTCAGATATTTCAATTTGTTCAACAATTTTCATGCTACAAATTTTACGAGTACTCTAGTTCAGTGCACACCTTGTAACTAGAGGATATACCTTGATCAGAGGCCAATATCCCTAAGCACTTAGTGTGACTCACAGTCATGCTTTATATAAACAGAGGTAGCATTTACACATCATGACACACTACAAATCATTTCTTGATGAGTGAGTTGTATTTCTCAGTGTGCATGCCATTGCTCTACCTGATTAACACTCATTCTTAAGCAGAGATAACTATGGCACCTCATGACATAGTCCTTTGGACATGTGTTTCTCAGTGACCAAAGTCATTGCTCTGACAGAAATTACCCTTTAGACATTTCAGAAAAATTCATTTGCTTCAAATCAATAATAATTTCATGTACTTAACCAAATAAAGCCATGTATTCAATAGTGCAGATTTCAGAAGATTTTACAAGACACAGCATGAAACAGATGGTTAAAGTTTATTAAACATGATTCAGATATTTTTAAGAGATTTTAAAGTCAAACTCCATGAATACATTAAGCTTAAACCACATGAGTTATTTTAGACATTCATAAAATCGTATAATAGAAGATTCCTAGTTCAAGTGTTTTCAGATTTATGATCGAGATAGTCCCATTGAAATCTTCATGAAAGACTGATGGAATTCAGATATCAAATGATAGAGGAGATTTTGAAGCCCAGTGTTTTTCAAATTGTGATCAAGGTTTGTCAACAAAATCAATAAGAAAGGATATGCAATGAGTTCTCACACGAGTATGCATTTGACAACCTACATGCAATGCATTGACTCCCCCTGACAATATGCATTCAGTCACTCTTTTTGGCATTTTTCAATGTAAGGAAATGCGATGCACTATATGTATGCAAGGACATGCAAACACTCAACATTGGATGCTATGCAAAGACATGCAATTAACTCCCCCAGAAAAACATGCAATGATTTGCACTGAAGACTGAACATATAACAATGTGACTTATGCTCAATCAGACTGCCCTATTAAGCAAAATGACCCATGGTACCAGGCGGAGCACTTGGTCTAAAAGACCACCTTACACATAGCAAGAACCTCCAGACAGATTTCCCTGCCTTTTGGTAGCTTACCATTTATATACCATAGAGGTCAATCATGATAATTCAACATGCAGTCCTATATGCAATCCAGATTTTCAGTGAGCTATGCAACAGACAAAGTTCAAACCACATTCATATGCAGGTCAGATTTTTCAGAGATTGTGCATAACAACAATTATCAAACTATTGCAATTGGCATATGTATGCATCAGATGCAGACAACCCTTTTTAATGCACATGGCAGATGTTGAATGGTTATGCAAAAACAGATTTAACATGCTATGCAGTAAAACTAAAAACAAGAAGAGCAAGAAGTTTACCTGAAAAGTTCAGGAAGGGGTTTTCATTCTTGAGTGCCTTGGATTAATCCCCTCTTTATTAATCAGCTTCTAAGGCACACCTGCAAGTTAGCAACCTATTTTGCACAAATAGGCACCCAAGAAGTCTTGGGTCCTGACATGGCAGTATCACTTCTAGCAGGTTTTCTCAGCACATTTTTAACTTGATGATCATTAAATTTCATTAGAGGATAACCATCCATCAAATGTCCAGATTTGCCAAAATGATGGCAAGAAGCAGCAGTTTTCAGATCTGATTTATGCACATTCTTATGAATATGAATTTTATGTGCATTGGCATGGAAATTTCTGTTATTTGCATCACCAAACTGTTTTCCATAATCAAAACATTCAAAGTTTTTCTTTTTTAAAAACAACTTTGTTCTTTCTGAGAGCATTTGTACTTGCAGGGAATTTAAACCTTTCAGAGATGAAAATTTTCCCTTGAGCATGCCAACAGTCCTTGACTGTGTGGCCATACTTTCCACAATGAGAGCAATTGAGAGAATTTCTTCTATAAGAACCTGACCAGCATTCAGAGGCCTTGTGACCAGTTCTGTTGCAGTTAAAGCAGATGATGAGCTGGTTCTTTGAAACAGATTTGTTCTTATTAAAAACATGCTGATTTGAAAAGTATTTTGTATGATTTGAACATGATTTTTTCTTACCACTTGCAAACCAGCAATGAGCAGTAGTGTGTCCTACTTTATCACAATTAGAACATGTGACATTCTTTTTCTGACCAGACACAGATTTTCTAGCATGTTTTTTGTCATCTTGTTTCATCACAAAACAGTTACTCATAAAGTTTCCATGCCTACCACAATAATGACAGGAGCCATTTGATTTCTTTAAAACATGGCATTTATCAGATGAGTTTTTAGCATGCAGACTGTTCCTTTGAGTTTTTGATGTTTTATAATTTTTATTTTATTTCTGTTTTCTTAGCCTTGTACTGAGGTGGTGATGAAGTAGAAGGCTTTTCCTGTTCAGATGATTTAACGAAAACAGTTTTCAGCTTGTATCCATCAACCTTTTTCGACTTTTCAATTTATTTTTCGGTTCTCTGAACAGTAGACTGAGAAACAGGTGGCTTCTGAGAAGTGTGAGAAGTAGAGCTAGCAACAAAGGATGTATGAATTTTATCTTCAAAATTCTTTTTATTTACAGGGTTATACCATAACCCCTCCTTCTGAAAATTGACTTTTACTCCCAGCAGTTTGTTCAGATTATCTTGCCCACTAACAAATTTAGACAAGGAGTTTTTTAAATCTTGAATTTCATTTTCTTGAGAGGAAATGTGTAACTCATAACTGGCAATCTCTTGCTCACTGCAATTCATAGCTTCATTCAAAACTTTATTAGCTGTTTTGTATTTTTCAATTTCTTGTTCCAGATTACTCAGTTTTTCAGGGTCTTCAACACAAACACTTTTTCCTCTTTCAAGGCTAGCAGTCTCTCAGACATAGTGGAGTTCACCATTTTTAACTTCTCATTTTCTTCCTTAAGTTTATCATTTTGAACCAATTCATTTATTAGAAGCTGATCTTCTGAATTGACTTCATACTTTCTTCCAGCCTCAAGTTCCTTCAAACCTTTTTGCTGTTTTTCTACAAGAAGAACTTGAACTTTCTAACCCAATACTCTTTTTCAATTTTTTATACTGACTTCTTAAATGTTCATGAGATTCAAGCAATTCAGCATATGTATTTTCCCAGTCATCTAAAGTATAGTTCTCAAAGGGATCTACCTCATCATCATTATCGTCTTCATTCTGATTGCTGCCTTGATCGCTGCCACTTTGATTACTTCTGTTGGCCATCATACAACTGTCCTCATCTATCCTGTGAGCTAGCTTCAGCATATCCAAAATGTCCTTAGCAGAACTGCAATCATGAAAGCAGGAATGTAAAGCTCTATCAGTAGCTGCCTTCATTAGATTTATAGCTATCTGATTCTCTTCATGCATTGATCTGTGACTGTCAGTCCATTTGGACTTTTTCTTTGGTAATTTATGAGGACCGTGTGAAATTAACTTCCACAGATCAGGATTAACTGATATAACATATTTGCGCAAACTGGCAAACCACACATTAATATTAAAGCCGTTGAAAACCGGTGGATCACCCATGGAAACAAACAGATATAATGCAACAGGAATATTGATGCACCAAAAGCAAACAAGCACCTAAGACAGCAGGATCGGATCTGCAGGTCGCTGGACCTTCTATGCAGACACTGCTCTGATACCAATTGATAGAGTGCTAGGCCCGGATACAGAGGGGGGTGAATGTATCCCTCTAGAAAAAATGCCCAAATTAAAACTCAGAAGCTAAACACAGTTCCAGAATAAAACTAATTCAATTGAACTTATGAACAAACACATGGAGCGCGCCTATCCAATCATCTAGCGGAAGCAATCAACCAGACAAACCACTGCTCAAGAGATTTTTAGGTGGTTCGGTCCACAGACCTACGTCCACCCCTCACTCCCAACCGGGCAAGCTAGAAAACTGCAGACTCAGTCTGCGAACAAGATGCTGCCACACAGCTTGACCAGGGGAACAACCTCCCCTCTTCCTCCCAACCGGAGGGACACCCCAAGTGACTCCCAGCCACTTGGAAACCAGAGACACACAGTCTCTCTTCCTCCAGACCAGGAGGGAACACACTAGTGACTCCCCGTCACCAGCAAAGCAGAGGTCGCAGACCTCTCTTCCTCCAGACCAGGAGGGACCCCTGGACTTGCAACCCACAAGTCCAGAACCGAAGGACCAATCCTCCCTTCTCCTGAGTCCATAGGAGGAACCCGACCTCTATCCAGAGAATCGGAAGAACAGAGGTAATCAGAAAAACAAAAGGAAAAACAAGAAATGAAGATAACTCAGCAAACAGATAGCTGGAAAACGAAATCACAAAATGGCTCACGCAGGAGCTGACTGGAGTGGATCTGATCCACGGTCCAGTATGAACTTCTTCTGCTACTTCTCTTCTTCTTCTTCTCAGCTCACGCTTTCTCTTCTCTGCTCTCCTTTTCACTCTCACTGTCTTTCTCTTTTCTTTTAATCCTCACGAGCTCTCTCTTTCTCTTTTTCTTTCTTCTTCTTTCTTCTTCTTCTGCTTCTCTGCTTCTTTTCTCACAGTCTCGATCAGCCCTCTTCTATTATCATCATATCTCTTCAGTGGACGAAGGCTTCTATTTATATCAGCTTCAGCAGGTGCTAGGGCGTGTGTCCTTCAGGTTCCCGCCCAGAGAGCACCTCGGATCACGTGCCAGACATCATCCTCGGTTCACGCGCCCAGTCATTAACCTGAGTCATCTACAGACAGAGACAAAACGAAATGAAATGTACAGACTATGCATGAGACGGTGAGCCATGTACAGACTTTGAAGCTTAACAGAGACACAGGATGTACAGACTTCATGAAATGCATGCTATTCAATGTACACACTTTGAACTCATGCAAGCTGATGTATAGACTTCAGTTGAAGCCAACCGAAGAGTGTATAGACTACACTTATCTGGGGAGTCGACCCATCTAGAAAAGGGGGGTCGACCCACACTAAGCTGACTGTGATGATGCAAGGATGTTTAGCCTGAACAGAATTCACAAGCAGAGTGAAGCAACTGATGAATGTGTATATGAATGCTTCATGCAGCAGATAACATGGCTGAACATCAAATATGCAATGCTTTTAGACCTGATAAACTAACAGAACAGCAGACTGACTGAACATATGAAGATGACTCATACAGCAAGATGACTCACAGTGATTAACTCACAACTAAAACCAATCATCAAATGATTAACTCACATCAAAGCCAATCATCAAAACCACAGGGGCACAACAAACCTTTGGGAGTGCATTAGCCATAGTTGATGCGGACCGGCCCTTAGGGCATATTGGTCCAAAGTTGATGCAGGCCTACCTCGGAGAGGCTTGTTGGCCTGCAGTTGATGCAGATCTGTCTCGGCGAGGCTTGTTGGCCCAAAGTTGTTACAGGCGTTGCCTCAGAGAGGCACATCCGAGTGAGTCGTTGTCGATTGACTGCTGATTTGTAATAGCCGGAAACTGACATTGGTCACCCCTTAAGGGTGCGTTGGCCAAAAGTCGTCGGGCTGGCTGGCCACTGAGGTATCACTGAAGATGTGTCGGCTGACCGCTGAGGTGTGTAGCCGAGGGTTGAAGCTGGCTAACTGTTGGCTTGTGACAGCCAAAGCTGATGTAGACCAGCCCTTAGGGCTTGTTGGTCTGAGTTGATGTCGGCCATACACGAGCTGAGGCAGATACCATCTAGCAGAAACTTGAGCATGGCACCGCCCTTGGTGTAGCGTTGGTAGATGCTGACATTTGGTCTCCCTCGGGACGCCTGGATGACTGAGCTTGCGTCTTTATAGGAGGAGTTTGCTCGTTTTCACGCTATTTATGAGCGGAGGCTGAGGACTCAACTGACGATTCAGCAGGAGGAGGAGCAACCTTGCAGACTTCGGACGGCCCAAACTGAAGTGGGCGCCCAGGTCGAGGCCGCTTACGATCGCGAGCAGATGGCCTCCCGTAGAGTAGAAGAGCTTTTGCGAGAGGTCCGAGAGACCGAGGAGGAGCACAGTCATGTGCGTGCCGATGTAGATTCACTGCCGTAGGCTTGAGGGGCTCCAGGAGGAGATTCTCCAGCGGGCTGCCCGCCTTGTTGACTTGGGAGACGAGCCTAGCCTTTGATTTTTCCTGATGGTTTTTTTTCCATGAGGCTACTTGTCGAGTCTGGCGTTGTACAGCTTCCCCAAGGGCTTGTCTCGAGGTTCTTCTGCTTGATGTTGAGAAATAGAGAGCATAGCTTGTTGACTTAGCTTCCATTCTCTTGCATGTATGCTCTTTCTTTTTTCCTTTTTTCTTTTTTTTCACTTTACCAGCCCTACCGCCCTTTCGGGTTTTCGCCAGGACTGGCCCCCTTTAGCTTTTTCCAATGCACCCTTTCGGGTTTTCACACTGAGGGGTACCCATTTTTACCTAAGGCGCCCTCACGGGTTTTCACCTTAGCCGGGTTAAAGCCTTCTTGCCCTTGATTGCTCCTCTAACGGAAACAACCAAGTCCGCTGGGGCACCAATATTTTTAGCCCCGTTTTTTTTTTTTTTTTGAGTACCTATGGTGCCAAAAGGCAGAGTGGGTGTGGCATTCCCGGAGGGACATGTGTGTCACACTGGTGGGACAAGTGGGTGGACTTGATAGCCCTAGTGGGACGTGCTTAGTCAAATCCAAAGACTGATAGGTGGGAATGGGCTGGCAACCCGAGGAGGGTGTGCATAGGCCAAGTCCGGTTGGGATAGCAAATAAGTAGGTTTAACAGTCCGAAAGGGACATGCAGGTTAAACCTGGAGGCCGATAGGCGAGGTGGGTTGGCAGCCCGGAAGGGGCGTACGTAGGCCAGACCCAAAAAGGATGAAAGTGTGGATTCGACAGCCCCGGTGCGACATATGAATCAAATCTGGAGGCCAATAGGCAAATAGGGTTGGCAGCCTGAAAGGGGCATACATAGGCCAAGCCCGTGGGGGACAAAAGAAATGGATTTGACGGCCCTGGAAGGATACATGAGACAAACCTAACAGCCAAGAGGCGCGGTGGGTCGGCAGCCCGAAACGGCATGCACAGGCCGGACCCGAGAGTGAAACAAGCCGGAAGGCACGATGGGTTGGCAGCCCGAGGGGGCGTATTGAGGCCGATCCCTAGAAGGTAAAATGAGCCTAAAGGCATGATGGGTTGGCAGCCCGAGAGGGCATACTGAGGCCAATCTCTAGAAGGTAGGATGAGCCGAAAGACGTGGTGAGTTGGCAGCCCGGGAGGGCATACTCAGGCCAATCCCTAGAAGGTAAAATGTGCCCAAAGGCGAGGTGGATTAGCAGCCCGAGAGGACATACTGAGGCCAATCCCTAGAAGGTAAAATGAGCCCAAAGGCATGATGGGTTGGCAGCCCGAGAGGGCATACTGAGGCCAATCCCTAGAAAGTAAGATGAGCTGAAAGGCGAGGTGGGTTGGCAGCCCGAGAGGGCATACTGACACCAATCAGAGGGCATACTGAGACCAATCCCTGAAAGGTAAAATGTGCCGAAAGGCGAGGTGGGTTGGCACATATTGAGACCAAACCCTGGAAGGTAAAATGTGTCGAAAGGCGAGGTGGGTTGGCAGCCCGAGAGGGCATACTGAGGCCCGACCCGGTGGGACAACAAGTAAGTGAATTCAACATGGAAAATATGAGTGAAGCTGACATGCCGAAGGACGTATAAGTCAGCTTTAAAGAGAACAAGTGAGAAGAGCTGGATTTGGGAGCCCAAATGGGGCATACAAGTAAGCTCATAAGATTCCAAAAGCTGGTGGCCCCAGTGGGACAGCGAATGACAATATCGGTGCGTCAGTCATAACGCCCGGGCAAGACTGAATACTACAATCTGCCATCATGGGTGAGGTTACTGACTCAGAGACACCCAAAGAACACGTGGCAAGAGGAGCTTTTTTTTTTTCACATTACCAACCTCACCGCCCTCTCGGGTTTTCGCCAAGGCTGGCCCTCTTTAGCTTTTTCCGGTGCGCCCTTGCGGGTTTTCACACCGAGGGGTTGCCCATTTTTGTCTGAGACGCCCTTTCGGGTTTTCACCTCAGCCGGGTCTATGACCTTTTTGCTCTTAGCCAACCCTTGAAGGTCGACTAAGTCTGTCGGGGTATCAATATTTTTAACCCCATTTTTTTTTAACTTGAACCTTCACTGGGGAGAGGTGTGTCCTGTGAGGACTGCTGCAGAAACTCTTGTGGTGCCGCATAATAGAGCTTCATGTGCTTGCCGTTGAGAGGAGGGAAATGATTGTTTCCCTTGTGGTCGATGACCATATAGGCTCCTCCTTCATAGACCTTCTGGATGACGTAAGGTCCACGCCAATTGGGCTCGAGTTTGCCGCTGGATCTTCTCGCTAGGACCTCTCTTTCTTTGAGCATGACCAAGTCACCCTTCTTGAACGCCCTGTGCTTGACTAGCTTGTCGTAGGCACGCGTCATACGCGCTTGATAGACTTGTAAATGTTTGTAGGCCCAGAGTCTCTTACCCTCCAGACAGGATAATTCCTCAAGCCTCCTTTCAATCTCAGATTGATCTTGGCCCGGTAGCCCAGCATGAACCGCCACCCGGTACGATGCCAGTTCAATTTCTACAGGGACAACTGTTTCAGCCCCGTAAACCAAGGAGAATGGGGAGCACCCCGTAGGGGTTTTATAAATGGTCCTATAGGCCCAAAGAGCTTCGTGGACCTTCTCTCCCCAATCTCATTTGCGGCCATTTATTATTTTGGCCAGTAGTTTACAGAGTGTTTTGTTGAAGGCCTCAGCCAATCCGTTGGCCTGAGGGTTATAAACTGAAGACGTCCTCCAATCAATATGAAATTTGGAAGCCAGTGCATACACTGTCTTGCTCCTGAAGAGTGTTGATGCGGGACGGACACGCGACCTGGGACTCTAGCTCGCGATCGTCCCTAAGCGAGGGAAGATGTGGGACCGGGCGCGGTTGAGAAACGGCCGTGAGTCTCGGGTATCGGCCTTTCCGCGTTAACTCGGATTGAGTCACGGGATGGTCACTCACTCACTCTCGCAGTGGTGATACAAATGATATAACGGGCTAATAACCTATCACATGCAGCGGCATTCAAAAATATACGAGATAAGCAAAATGCGATAAAGAGTGGGAGCGAGTTTACCTCCATGCTCCGGGCGTGGGGAAGACGATCCCGGCCAAGACAGTAACTCCCGGTTAAACAATTATCACAATAATTACAGAAATGATTTCTACTGCCCACTCCACGCAGGGAGGTAACGAGCTACAAATGAGGCCTGGGAGGACCGAACTTGGGTTGACGGGCAGCGTTTTGATGTATCTTCAGCGGCACGCGTATTCAGGAACGTGGGGCCCACGTGCTCGGCGGGTCCGAGTGGGCCCGGAGTGGTACCGCTATGACGTTAGCTCCTAGAGAGGCGCTCCCTGGGACGGCGGCACGCCGGTTCGCCTCGCGGAAGGCGAGTTGGTTCCGGTCTTCACTGGTTGACCTTGCTGCCCACGGATCTGAAGCTGCTGTTTTACAGCGCGCGACCCGGCGAGATCTGCTGCTGCGATCACTCCCGACGTCGGATCGACGTACAAGAGGTACCGTTGGAAAGCTCTTTCAAAATACCTCGATCTATGGCTAGAGAAAGAATTTTGAATTTCTTGGATCTGGCCTTGATCGATTTTACAAGCTGCTGTTGGACAGAACCCGAAATCTCAGGACAGAACTAAGTTTTCCTGAGAGTTGGCGTTGACCGTGCGTCAAACCTCAGATATGGAACTTGGACTCGTCATGAAAGTTGTAGAGGTGGAAACAAGGAAGACGGGGATAATTTTTATATGACTTTTGGTGGAGGTTTCGATTTTTTGAGGATTTTATACTGACTGGGGGTCGGATCTGAACTGCACAGGACAGAACAGATTTGGGAGAAGACAACAATTTTTAAAAATACAAAAAAGACTTTAGAAATTACAAGAAAATTCGTGGATGATGGGGGTGGTGGATAGAACTCCCAATAAATTTGGGGATTCAAACAAATAAGAAGAAGTGGGTCGAAGAGGGGAAACTCAGGGTTGCTGTGACAGGATCTGAACAGAAGACAGAACTGGAAGGTGGAAATACACGAAAATGGAAAAATAGAAAAAGAAAGGTAAATGACGGGATTTTTTTGTGGAGGCTGGGGTGGACGTGGATGACTCACCCTCCAAGTTTGGTTGCGATCTGAGCTCCTGATGGAGAGCTAAAAATCGCGGAGTAGGGCTCTGTCCTGATGTAGACAGAATTCCGGCGATGAAGACGGCGGTGCGATGGCGGCGGCGGCAGAAGTAGAATCCAGAGGGGCTAAGGAGAAGATAGAAGGGCTTCACACCCTAGATTTAGCAGAAATCCATCTGCAAGAGGGGGAGGGAGAGAGGAGGGCACACCCTTCTTTGGCTCCAACCAAATTTCACAAATTTTTCTCTTCATTAAACCTTACAAAACACTATACATGGGTTTATATAGAAGGGGAGGAAGGGGGAGGGGGTTGGAATTCGTGGGAGAGAGGGGAGGGGTAGCATTTTCTTCCCCCATGTGGTCAATTGGCCTAAAAATATAAAATACAAAATGTCATTTTAATGGGGGGCACCCCCTTGACTTAAGGGGAGGCATCTTGGACATTTTGTAACACTTGTCCTCCTTTGAATGTCAAACCATCTAGAAGCCCACCTTGGACCTTTGACTGACCCCACATGGGCCCTAAGACTTAGGTGGACCAATAGGAAAGGAGATGGGGGCCCCTTGCTAGTCCTACTGGACTTTTGCACAAAAACCCAAAGAATCCTAAGGAATGACAAATTGACTTATAAAGCCTTACAATTACGAACCTACTTCCGAAGGATATAAATGCAAACTAAAAGGACACAAATACAAAAATAAAAGTTAGTGTCCGGTGTAGATTCCCATCAATTCTCCCCGGGTGGGAAGAACTCAACCCCGTCGAGTAAGGGGTGCGGCTGCTCGTGACGCCGGCGGATCCGTCATCGTACCCGGAAGCGCGGAGTACGCTCCACTCCAAGTAATCGACACCTGCTCATCCCGTATAGATTTGATATGCACACGCTGCTGGGGAATGAGGCTAGAGGTGGACACTCCGGGGTGGGGTCACTCTCAAAGGAGGGAAGGCGGCTCGAAGACTCACTAGGAATCACCGCTTGTCCCTTATGTGACTAGATCCGACATATGAAGTAGAACCGATCCCAAAGTCCGACCAGTCTCGAACTCGAAAGGGACTAACAACGCGAGCGTACAAAGACCGACTCGACTCAACGTATGCACAGACACACGACAGACAAACGAAACAAAGACTCACAAAGACCCTAAACAAACCTAATGTTAATCCGACCCGTATGTGTGTGACGGCGGACCAGGACACCCGAATGTGTGCCATGCATGCATCTGATGTAACTGGAGGTTGACGTCATGGGGAATTCCTAGACCTCCTAAAATGGACCATGCATGCATAGTGGACTTAGAGGTGGGAGGGCCAGGGGTACCAAATGCATCTTCTTTCTTTCCCCTAGATGATGGTGTATCGCGCAAGTGAACGGGCTTGGTGGGTGTAGACGACCCGGCCCGTAGGGAAGGGGTGTGGTAGTGGACTCCCTCGAAGAATTGAAGTATATATGGTGGGTCAAGGGGCCCACTAGGGAATGGGTCAAAGGGATCAAAGAAGGTATGACCCCTTGTGGTGGGTTCCCACAAGTCACGGTCCCATGTGTAGAAGTCTTGAACGTGTGGATGGTCACCTTCATGCATTGTGGCGGGTGGGACGGTGATCGTAGGTAGGAAGTATGATTCCTCCCCCGGACAAA
Organism: Amorphophallus konjac; assembly: GCA_022559845.1. Lineage (NCBI taxonomy): Eukaryota > Viridiplantae > Streptophyta > Magnoliopsida > Alismatales > Araceae > Amorphophallus > Amorphophallus konjac. The sequence continues at coordinate 122,811,563 of CM040123.1, forward strand.
AGGGTATGAAGTCGGGCTCGGCCGACATGGGGAGGAATAGAAGAATCTCCGTGGTGACACAACCCACGGTGCACACGGAGGTAATGGACCCTAAGGCCGGATGGGTGAAGCTAAGACTAGTGGGTTGGTCGAAGCTTCGGGCCAAGGAGTGCGTCAACTGCCATTGCGAGTCTAATCCCATAATAAGGTCATCCAAGGTATCAACATGGTGACTAGACCGGAATGTAGTGTGGAAGGAGTTGACGGGCACCAATGGTAGGGTGGGGTCCATGGATGGGTAAGGAAGTGGGACCAAGCCATCCTTGAGCCAACTAAGAAGTGGCTCGGCTATGAGAAGCGTACCCGTTATAAACACGGGTGGCTCGGGCTTTAGAGGCTCCAAACAAGATGGTTCCGAATAAAGATCGGAAGTAGATGGCAATGGAGCTCTAGGGAAGGGGTTCCCCGACTGAGGTGGGGAAGGCTGTGGTGTAGGCGGTCCGACCGGATTGGGACTCGGCTGGGAGGTAGATGCTTGCCGAAGGGCACCTTTAAACCGAGAAAATCGGGACTCAAATGGTTGGACCTCTAGAGCGACCTTATAGGACTGCGCCAGAGAGAATGCGTTGCAGATAAGACATTCAATTTGGAAGTGAAGCCGCAAACCTCTCCGGAACTGAAAGGCAATCGTGGTGCTCTCCTCTCCAACTCCATATTTCACCCGGTACTTAACATAGTCCCGAATGTACTCGGACACGGACCGATCACCTTGGACGGGTCGGCATGGGTGGGCCATAGTTGTCAAAAAGGTGGGAATGGATCCCTAGGAATGGACATGCAAGGCCATTTTCTTTTTTTGTTTTTGTTTTAGAAGCAAAATGTTATGCCAACTAATGCAAGCACCTAGACACGACTTAAAATGCGATGCAAATGCAAAGTTGAAATGAGACTCGACTACACACCTAGACACAACCAATAGACGGTATTTGGCGGAGTTAATCGATCCGAAGATCACTTACGCAAGTGTGCGGCCTTCCCGATAAGTGTAGCCTAACGTTCGGACAATACCTTTTGATATACCGATTAATGGTATGCAAATGTGGCACTTAGATCGACTTAAACGACTCTTTTTTTTTTGTTTTTAGACACCCTAGACTCAATTGGTTCTTTGATACCAAATTGATGCGGAACGGACACGCGACCTGGGACTCTAGCTCGCGATCGTCCCTAAGCGAGGGAAGACGTGGGACCGGGCGCGGTTGAGAAATCGGCCGTGAGTCTCGGGTATCGGCCTTTCCGCGTTAACTCGGATTGAGTCACGGGACGGTCACTCTGTAACGCCCGGTAATTTTGGAATAGGAATAAAAATATACATAATGATAAAGTCAAGTGATATTCCTTTAAGGCTGCTCAGATCGAACCTGCCTCTGATACCTAGGACAAGGACTAATAAAAGTTAAAAAAATTATGAGAATAAAATCCCTATATACATATAAATTATTAATAGGTATATGAGGATTAGAAAATAACAAATATGTTTATATATATAATGCAATATAAATAAATATAATACAACGTAAATAATCAAGGCCAGACTTGGTACACGTACACCCCCCCTGACATCCTAAGAAATCTCACAAAAAGAACTCATGGACCCTACCGTTGTATTATAATAAATTTAAGAATAACTTGTTATTTTTTGTAGGCATGTAAATGCACAACATAATTTTAATTGAATTGAGAATCATTAAATCTTGAAGAAAAGGTCAATTTATATATTTTTTTACTAATTTAGCAAATTTAATATTCTACATTTATTACATTATAAAGGGAGGATATATATATATATATATATATATATATATATATTTACGTGTAGACATGGGAGGAACGTATAGACTTGGGAGGAATGTATAGACATGGGAGAATGTATAGACTTTGCATTGTGTAGACTTGCATTGTGTAGACTTAGATGCTTAGGCTTGTGGAGTGTATAGACTTGGATTAGATGGATGTATAGACTTTGGACTGATGTACAAACTTTATGGATGAAGGAATGTGCAGACTTAGAGCGTATGGACTTAGAATGTATGGACTTAGAGCTTGGACTTGTGAGTGTATAGACTTTATGGAATGTGTGGACTTGTGAGTGTATAGACTTAGAGAATGTGTGGACTTGTGAGTGTTAGACTTCAGGAATGTATAGACTCTGGATGAGGGAATGAATGTATAGACTTGAATGAAGGAATGTGTGAACTTGAGTGGGTAGAATGTATAGACTTCAGGAATGTATAGACTTCAGGAATGCAAAGACTTTGACAATATATAGACTTGTGTAATGGAATGTATGGACTTGAATGGATGTATAGACTTGGAACGTGAGATGCTTGGAGAGTGTATAGACTTGTGTGATGGAATGTATAGACTTGGAGATGTATGGACTTGTGCATTATATAGTTATAGAAATAATAGGGATATATATATACAATATTAGTCTTTTGAAGGGTAAGTGAAAATGCAAAAAAATGAATTGACGCCAACGTATGCTTGCGTCAATTGCATAGAAGATGACTTTGAACAAGCCGTCATTTCAAATAAAATGAATAGTGCCACTTTTTGATTTAAAGGAATTTTTAAAAACTAATTATATGGAAAAATCAAGAAAAATGGAAAACTATTACCCATAAAATTTCATAACTAAACCTAATCAAATAAAAAAAGATAAAAATCCTCAAATATTGTAACTGGCATAAGTTAACGTGAAATCATGAATAGCGCCCGACGGAAGGGCGTTATTTCTTTAAAGACGACTTTTGCATAGGCGTTATTTAGTAAAAACGTGACTTATGTCTAGACGCGTCTTCCTTAAAGTTAAAATAAGGAAACCGATGCCAGAGTTTTAATTTAATTAGGAAGGCCGATGCAGTTCGGGAAGATTAAGATCTAATAGGATTAATACATGAGGAACTTGAATACTAATAGGATTCTATGAGTAGGAATCCACGTCCCGTTCAAACTCTGATTCTTCCTTATGATCTCAACCCTATAAATAACCCTTCCTGTCGAACCCTAATAGGCTATTTGGTTGAAGGAAGCTCTGCTGCCGTGCATGAAGAACAGGTAATGTTCTTCTTCCTCTGCCTTCAGTCAGAGAATATGAAGATTATTAATCGTTCTTCATCTTCTTTTCTGTAGGTTGCCTGTGAGGGAGCTTTCCCTGTCTCGCTGAAGAACGTGGGTTCTTCATCATCTTCCGTCTTCTTCCGATTACAGAAGGGGGGGAAAGCTGTAAATTTCTCTACGACCGGAGTCTAGGAGAAATCTTCTATGAAACCATCGGGAGGCTGCTATTACTTGACTATCAGTGCTGTTAGAGTTGCTGTTTACACAACTTCTGAACACTCTGTCTAGAACAGAGTATCGTTCTCTCTTCAACTTTCTTCACGTGTCTTCACCCAGAACATCATCAGGTAGGTTTTCTCAAGAATTGTAGCCCAAACCAACATAGTAATTATGATAAAGTCATCTGTCAATTCATGCATATAGATTCTCTGCGTTTTTCATAGTTTTCTGGAAAATAGTGTAAGTAGCGACCCTCCTTAGGGCGCTAATTTTAAAGGAAGCGACCCAGACTAGGGCGCTAATTCTTGTTTTAACGCCCTGCCCAGGAGTCGTCAACTTCACTTAATTATTAATTACCCATGATTAAAATTCTATATCAAGTAAACCATGTATCTAATCTAATGCATGATCATACTTGTTGAATCCTGCTATTTTTCTCTTCCTGACCATGTGATCCTCTTCCTGAAAATTTTATTATCTGGAAATTTATACTGTTCATGAATCCTATTTCGGATGTTAAGGAATTAACGACCTGGGATAGGTCGTCTCTTACATAACTGACGCCCTGCACCAGGGCATGACTTTAAAATTATCGCCCCTCTGTGAGGCGCGTTTTCATGAAAATTCCAGAAATTGGCAATTTTGCAAAATATTATAAATCTAATAGACGCCTGCTAATGTAGTCGTTAAATCATAAATAAACGCCCCTGTAGAAGGCGTTAATTTGATAAGTAATGACTTAGATTAAGTTGCTATTTTCCTGTGATACTATTTTACACTGTTACTGTTAACCGAGGGTTTCATATGTATATATATATATATATATATATATATATATATATATATATATCGGCACTATATTCCAGTCCGTGAATATAGCCCATGTTTCATGATGATTTATCGCATTGCCCACTAACTCTCGGTGACATACAAGCTCTCCATTGGACATTCCGTTCCTTTGGACTAGCAAGTTAGTCATAGAGACCTCCGTAAGTCTCCTCGTAGCCTTGGATTCCCTCAAGGCCGACTGAGCTGGTTGTACCATAAAAACCCATTACACAATCTTTGCCATGTCACTCTATAGAAACATGGTATACCGGCCCTTATGATATGCTAATGGATATCATGAGAATATTCTTAATGGGATGAGGACATCATGCCATTAATATGCTGTTCTTGTGGACCTCAATTCTATATAAAAAAAGAGTGACCATCTACATATGGGCACTTATTTGTTATGGTACCCGGTTAGGGAACCAATTTCTTCCAGTTTATCGACATGTCATGGTTTATATGTTTTGCGTAAATTTTATCGCCAGTATGTCCTTACTCAAGGGCCTTGCCCTTGAATTCCATAAAAATCTTATCTTATCATCTTATTAAAGTTTGTTCTTGAAACTCCTTATTGGCTATAAACTATCGTGGATGTCTAGATCTATCTTTAATGCTGTGCATATAAGGGCCCGATCTGGTCCTGGGAGGAGCACCCAAAAGTACTAGTGCCCATGGGAGTTATAATGATCACGGTGTCTAGCATTGCACCGAAGTACTTTCTCTCTTGATCTTTGGCATTCCACACACTCTCTCTCTTTCTTGCGTGCGTGACTTGATTTGCGTGACTTTACTAGCGTGGCCCGACACGGGCAAAGTACTTGCATGAAATAGCCAATAATCTATAAAGTCTCTCATGAATACCTTTTGTTTAAGACTCACTTGAAAGTTTTGCACGACGTGTTATTCTATTGTTAGTTTTCACTTGCTCAGTTATTTCTACATGCATAGCCATATTGCATTTACATGTGAGAAAAATTGTAATTACTTAAACCCATTGCTAGTTCTTGAGATATAATTCCTACTGAGCGTTCGCTCACTCCGTTTTATTCCAACATTTTCAGGTAATCAGGTGGCTAGCAAGACCGAGACTCACACGGGCGGGACAAGTGTGCAAGTGAGCTTCGGAAACTAGAGAAATCCGAGTCTTTTGTCTTTCTTGAGTCTAGCGTGGTGTCTTTTATTTAGTTATCTTGGCTAAGTCTGTTAGAGTGTCATTTTCTTTTCTTTCATTGTGATGTAGCTGAGTCTTCAAGTTTTGAAGTTTGAATTTGTAAGAGACTTATATCTGAAATAAGATTTTTTTTTTGTTACTCTAAATCATTTGGTCTCATGCCATTGCTCTTGATCATTCACGACTGTTTAACTGCCACGTTCCGAGCAAACGACACGTTCCGCTGCTATCGGTTCGGGGCGTGACTGAGGTGGTATCAGAGCTTCGGCTTTCATATCCTCCAGTTATTAGGTCCCAAGGATAGGTCATCCTTGTCAGTCATATCAGAGCTTCGGCTTTCATATCCTCTAGTTATTAAGTCCCAAGGATAGGTCATCCTTGTCAGTTAGAGCTTCGGCTTACACATCCTCAAGTTATTAGGTTTCGGTGATAGGTCAAGTATCCCTGTCAGTCATATTAGAGTTTCGGCTTTCAAAATCCTTAGATTGTTAAAACCAAGTATAGGTTGAGTATCCTTGTCAGTCATCCTATAGGAATATCGTGAGAGATGGGTAGAACTTGGGGTTAAAGTTATAAAAGAAAGATAAAATATTTACATTTCAATAATATTAATTCTTGAGTAAATAAATTATTTCCCCAATCATCTTTGCAGGAACCTAGATAAAATGGAAGCATCTAAGCCAAACTTTGTTCATGAGATGATCTTAGTGGATATCCAAGCTTACGCGGACCTTGTCAAGAGAGTTCAAGAGCTAGAGAAAGCGGTGGAAGAAAAAGAAAGAGTTGAAGGGAAAGCGCATGATTCGGGAATGTTCAACACTACCAAGAGAAGGCCAAACGAGGGTGGTAGTTCCCAAGGGTGTAAGAAGTGCAAACTGTGTAAGAAGTGCAAGAATGGGAAGTTTAGGGTGGCACCAGTAAGCCAAACTCAAGAAAAATGCTGGCATTGTGGTAAAGGAAACCATCAATCGAAGGAGTGTTATCGAAAAATGGGGGCGTGTCTGCGTTGCGGGAGCTTAGATCATAAGATAGCGGAATGTCCTATTTTGATCCAAAAGCTTTCAAGAGAAACTCGAGCTGTGGCCGAACTTGTCAGGAAAGAAGTTGTGGAAGGTTATCCCTCACCCGAAATCCTAAACTAGCTCTTTTCCATACTTAAAAATTTCTTATGTATAAGCTCATAATAAGTTATAGCTAGTCTCTGTTAGGAATGGAAGATGATGTGAATTTGGGGACCAAATTCTTTTAAGTGGGGGAGGGTGTAACGCCCGGTAATTTTAGAATAGGAATAAAAATATACATAATGATAAAGTCAAGTGATATTCCTTTAAGGCTGTTCAGATCGAACCTGCCTCTGATACCTAGGACAAGGACTAATAAAAGTTAAAAAAATTATGAGGAATAAAATCCCTATATACATACAAATTATTAATAGGTATATGAGGATTAGAAAATAACAAATATGTTTATATATATAATACAATATAAATAAATATAATACAACGTAAATAATCAAGGCCAGACTTGGTACACGTACACCCCCCCTGACATCCTAAGAAATCTCACAAAAAGAACTCATGGACCCTACCGTTGTATTATAATAAATTTAAGAATAACTTGTTATTTTTTGTAGGCATGTAAATGCACAACATAATTTTAATTGAATTGAGAATCATTAAATCTTGAAGAAAAGGTCAATTTATATTTTTTTTACTAATTTAGTAAATTTAATATTCTACATTTATTACATTATAAAGGGAGGATATATATATATATATATATATATATATATATATATATTTACGTGTAGACATGGGAGGAACGTATAGACTTGGGAGGAATGTATAGACATGGGGGAATGTATAGACTTTGCATTGTGTAGACTTGCATTGTGTAGACTTAGATGCTTAGGCTTGTGGAGTGTATAGACTTGGATTAGATGGATGTATAGACTTTGGACTGATGTACAGACTTTATGGATGAAGGAATGTGCAGACTTATAACGTATGGACTTAGAATGTATGGACTTAGAGCTTGGACTTGTGAGTGTATAGACTCTATGGAATGTGTGGACTTGTGAGTGTATAGACTTAGGGAATGTGTGGACTTGTGAGTGTATAGACTTAGAGAATGTGTGGACTTGTGAGTTTATAGACTTAGAGAATGTGTGGACTTGTGAGTGTTAGACTTCAGGAATGTATAGACTCTGGATGAGGGAATGAATGTATAGACTTGAATGAAGGAATGTGTGAACTTGAGTGGGTAGAATGTATAGACTTCAGGAATGTATAGACTTCAGGAATGCAAAGACTTTGACAATGTATAGACTTGTGTAATGGAATGTATGGACTTGAATGGATGTATAGACTTGGAACGTGAGATGCTTGGAGAGTGTATAGACTTGTGTGATGGAATGTGTAGACTTGGAGATGTATGGACTTGTGCATTATATAGTTATAGAAATAATAGGGATATATATATATAATATTAGTCTTTTGAAGGGTAAGTGAAAATGCAAAAAAATGAATTGACGTCAACGTATGCTTGCGTCAATTGCATAGAAGATGACTTTGAACAAGTCGTCATTTCAAATAAAATGAATAGTGCCACTTTTTGATTTAAAGGAATTTTTAAAAACTAATTATATGGAAAAATCAAGAAAAATGGAAAACTATTACCCATAAAATTTCATAACTAAACCTAATCAAATAAAAAAAGATAAAAATCCTCAAATATTGTAACTGGCATAAGTTAACGTGAAATCATGAATAGCGCCCGACGGAAGGGCGTTATTTCTTTAAAGATGACTTTTGCATAGGCGTTATTTAGTAAAAACGTGACTTATGTCTAGACGCGTCTTCCTTAAAGTTAAAATAAGGAAACCGATGCCAGAGTTTTAATTTAATTAGGAAGGCCGATGCAGTTCGGGAAGATTAAGATCTAATAGGATTAATACATGAGGAACTTGAATACTAATAGGATTCTATGAGTAGGAATCCACGTCCCGTTCAAACTCTGATTCTTCCTTACGATCTCAACCCTATAAATAACCCTTCCTGTCGAACCCTAATAGGCTATTTGGTTGAAGGAAGCTCTGCTTCGTGCGTGAAGAACAGGTAATGTTCTTCTTCCTCTGCCTTCAGTCAGAGAATATGAAGATTATTAATCGTTCTTCATCTTCTTTTTCTGTAGGTTGCCTGTGAGGGAGCTTTCCCTGTCTCGCTGAAGAACGTGGGTTCTTCATCATCTTCCGTCTTCTTCCGATTACAGAAGGGGGGGAAAGCTATAAATTTCTCTACGACCGGAGTCTAGGAGAAATCTTCTACGAAACCATCGGGAGGCTGCTATTACTTGACTATCAGTGCTGTTAGAGTTGCTGTTTACACAACTTCTGAACACTCTGTCTAGAACAGAGTATCGTTCTCTCTTCAACTTTCTTCACGTGTCTTCACCCAGAACATCATCAGGTAGGTTTTCTCAAGAATTGTAGCCCAAACCAACATAGTAATTATGATAAAGTCATCTGTCAATTCATGCATATAGATTCTCTGCGTTTTTCATAGTTTTCTGGAAAATAGTGTAAGTAGCGACCCTCCTTAGGGCGCTAATTTTAAAGGAAGCGACCCAGACTAGGGCGCTAATTCTTGTTTTGACACCCTGCCCAGGAGTCGTCAACTTCACTTAATTATTAATTACCCATGTTTAAAATTCTATATCAAGTAAACCATGTATCTAATCTAATGCATGATCATACTTGTTGAATCCTGCTATTTTTCTCTTCCTGACCATATGATCCTCTTCCTGAAAATTTTATTATCTGGAAATTTATACTGTTCATGAATCCTATTTCGGATGTTAAGGAATTAACGACCTGAGATAGGTCGTCTCTTACATAACTGACGCCCTGCACCAGGGCGTGACTTTAAAATTATCGCCCCTCTGTGAGGCGCGTTTTCATGAAAATTCCAGAAATTGGCAATTTTGCAAAATATTATAAATCTAATAGACGCCTGCTAATGTAGTCGTTAAATCATAAATAAACGCCCATGTAGAAGGCGTTAATTTGATAAGTAATGACTTAGATTAAGTCGCTATTTTCCTGTGATACTATTTTACACTGTTACTGTTAACCGAGGGTTTCATATGTATATATATATATATATATATATATATATATATATATATATATATCGGCACTATATTCCAGTCCGTGAATATAGCCCATGTTTCATGATGATTTATCGCATTACCCACTAACTCTCGGTGACATACAAGCTCTCCATTGGACATTCCGTTCCTTTGGACTAGCAAGTTAGTCATAGAGACCTCCGTAAGTCTCTCGTAGTCTTGGATTCCCTCAAGGCCGACTGAGCTGGTTGTACCATAAAAACCCATTACACAATCTTTGCCATGTCACTCTATAGAAACATGGTATACCGGCCCTTATGATATGCTAATGGATATCATGAGAATATTCTTAATGGGATGAGGACATCATGCCATTAATATGCTGTTCTTGTGGACCTCAATTCTATATAAAAAAAGAGTGACCATCTACATATGGGCACTTATTTGTTATGGTACCCGGTTAGGGAACCAATTTCTCCCAGTTTATCGACATGTCATGGTTTATATGTTTTGCGTAAATTTTATCGCCAGTATGTCCTTACTCAAGGGCCTTGCCCTTGAATTCCATAAAAATCTTATCTTATCATCTTATTAAAGTTTGTTCTTGAAACTCCTTATTGGCTATAAACTATCGTGGATGTCTAGATCTATCTTTAATGCTGTGCATATAAGGGCCCGATCTGGTCCTGGGAGGAGCACCAAAAGTACTAGTGCCCATGGGAGTTATAATGATCACGGTGTCTAGCATTGCACCGAAGTACTTTCTCTCTTGATCTTTGGCATTCCACACACTCTCTCTCTTTCTTGCGTGCGTGACTTGATTTACGTGACTTTACTAGCGTGGCCCGACACGGGCAAAGTACTTGCATGAAATAGCCAATAATCTATAAAGTCTCTCATGAATACCTTTTGTTTAAGACTCACTTGAAAGTTTTGCACGACGTGTTATTCTATTGTTAGTTTTCACTTGCTCAGTTATTTCTACATGCATAGCCATATTGCATTTACATGTGAGAAAAATTGTAATTACTTAAACCCATTGCTAGTTCTTGAGATATAATTCCTACTGAGCGTTCGCTCACTCCGTTTTATTCCAACATTTTCAGGTAATCAGGTGGCTAGCAAGACCGAGACTCACACGGGCGGGACAAGTGTGCAAGTGAGCTTCGGAAACTAGAGAAATCCGAGTCTTTTGTCTTTCTTGAGTCTAGAGTGGTGTCTTTTATTTAGTTATCTTGGCTAAGTCTGTTAGAGTGTCATTTTCTTTTCTTTCATTGTGATGTAGCTGAGTCTTCAAGTTTTGAAGTTTGAATTTGTAAGAGACTTATATCTGAAATAAGATTTTTTTTTGTTACTCTAAATCATTTGGTCTGATGCCATTGCTCTTGATCATTCACGACTGTTTAACTGCCACGTTCCGAGCAAACGACACGTTCCGCTGCTATCGGTTCGGGGCGTGACACACTCACTCACTCTCGCAGTGGTAATACAAATGATATAACGGGCTAATAATCTATCACATGCAGCGGCATTCAAAAATATACGAGATAAGCAAAATGCGATAAAGAGTGGGAGCGAGTTTACCTCCACGCTCCGAGCGTGGGGAAGACGATCCCGGCCAAGACAGTAACTCCCGGTTAAACAGTTATCACAATAATTACAGAAATGATTTCTACTGTCCACTCCACGCAGGGAGGTAACGGGCTACAAATGTGGGCCCAGGAGGACCGAACTTGGGTTGACGGGCAGCGTTTTGATGTATCTTCAGCGGCACGCGTATTCAGGAACGTGGGGCCCACGTGCTCGGTGGGTCCGAGTGGGCCCGGAGTGGTACCGCTGTGACGTTAGCTCCTGGAGAGGCGCTCCCTGGGACGGCGGCACGCCGGTTCGCCTCGCGGAAGGCGAGTTGGTTCCGGTCTTCACTGGTTGACCTTGCTGCCCACGGATCTGAAGCTGCTGTTTTACAGCGCGCGACCCGGCGAGATCTGCTGCTGCGATCACTCCCGACGTCGGATCGACGTACAAGAGGTACCGTTGGAAAGCTCTTTCAAAATGCCTCGATCTATGGCCAGAGAAAGAATTTTGAATTTCTTGGATCTGGCCTTGATCGATTTTACAAGCTGCTGTTGGACAGAACCCGAAATCTCAGGATAGAACTAAGTTTTCCTGAGAGTTGGCGTTGACCGTGCCTCAAACCTCAGATATGGAACTTGGACTCGTCATGAAAGTTGTAGAGGTGGAAACAAGGAAGACAGGGATAATTTTTATATGACTTTTGGTGGAGGTTTCGATTTTTTGAGGATTTTATACTGACTGGGGGTCGGATCTGAACTGCACAGGACAGAACAGATTTGGGAGAAGACAACAATTTTTAAAAATACAAAAAGGACTTTAGAAATTACAAGAAAATTCGTGGATGTTGGGGGTGGTGGATAAAACTCCCAATAAATTTGGGGATTCAAACAAATAAGAAGAAGTGGGTCGAAGAGGGGAAACTCAGGGTTGCTGTGACAGGATCTGAACAGAAGACAGAACTGGAAGGTGGAAATACACGAAAATGGAAAAATAGAAAAAGAAAGGTAAATGACGGGATTTTTTTTGTGGAGGCTGGGGTGGACGTGGATGACTCACCCTCCAAGTTTGGTTGCGATCTGAGCTCCTGATGGAGAGCTAAAAATCGCGGAGTAGGGCTCTGTCCTGATGTAGACAGAATTCCGGCGATGAAGACGGCTGTGCGATGGCGGCGGCGGCAGAAGTAGAATCCAGAGGGGCTAAGGAGAAGATAGAAGGGCTTCACACCTTAGATTTAGCAGAAATCCATCTGCAAGAGGGGGAGGGAGAGAGGAGGAGGGCACACCCTTCTTTGGCTCCAACCAAATTTCACAAATTTTTCTCTTCATTAAACCTTACAAAACATTATACATGGGTTTATATAGAAGGGGAGGAAGGGGGAGGGGGTTGGAATTCGTGGGAGAGAGGGGAGGGGTAGCATTTTCTTCCCACATGTGGTCAATTGGCCTAAAAATATAAAATACAAAATGTCATTTTAATGGGGGGCACCCCCTTGACTTAAGGGGAGGCATCTTGGACATTTTGTAACACTTGTCCCCCTTTGAATGTCAAACCATCTAGAAGCCCACCTTGGACCTTTGACTGACCCCACATGGGTCCTAAGACTTATGTGGACCAATAGGAAAGGAGATGGGGGCCCCTTGCTGGTCCTACTGGACTTTTGCACAAAAACCCAAAGAATCCTAAGGAATGACAAATTGGCTTATAAAGCCTTATAATTGCAAACCTACTTCCGAAGGATATAAATGCAAACTAAAAGGACACAAATACAAAAATAAAAGTTAGTGCCCGGTGTAGATTCCCATCAAGTGTGCCGTTGTCAGAAATGATCCGACTAGGGGTGCCGAATCTGTATATTATATAATGTATGACGAAGAGGGCGACTATTTCGCCAGTGACTTCCCGTAGAGGAATAGCTTCAGCCCATCGAGAAAATTAATCCGTGGCGGCCAAAATGAATTTATGCCCCTAGGATGAGGGAGGGAATGGTCCTACTATATCCATACCCCACTCCGCAAATGGCCAAGTTGGCGCCGTCGGGTGCAGGGGGTTAGGAGGCCTTTCCGGGACCGGCCCGAATGCTTGGCACTGGTGACATGTGTGGGCATACTGGCTGCAATTTTGGTACATGGTGGGCCAATAGAATCCCTTGAGCTTGATGTTTGTTTTCATTTTAGCTCCAGCTTGATGGGCCCCGCATAAGCCAGAGTGAACCTCCTGCATAACGGTTTTAGCCTCTTTGGGCGAGAGGCATCGCAAGAGGACTGGATGGTCCCTTTCCTGGACAAGCCTGAAGAGAACGCTATCGACCAGTTGATATGATGTTGCCCTGCGTAGCAGTTGCACCCTTTGGGCTCGCTCAGGGGGAAGCCACCCATTTTTGACTCGTATAATTGGCTCGCGCCAATCTTCTTCTTCGGAAGCATTCTCCTCTTGAACATTGTTGACCTCGTATACAGTGAGGCCAGATTCTTCGTCGAGCACGCTAGGCATGAGCCTCCTGTGCCTGACGGTTATATTCAGCTCTCCCTCTGGCGGGATCTTCAAGGCAGCTGCCAGTTTCGCCAGAGCGTCTGCCTGGGAGTTACTGCTTCTTGGCACATGATCTATCTCAAATAGATAGAACCTCTCTTTGAGCCTGATGACGGCTTCATGGCAGGGGATCAACTCCTTTTTCTGTACGTCATAGTCGCCCAGCACTTGACGGATGACGAGTTGGGAATCCCCGTATACCTTGATACATCTAATCTCCATCTCCAGTGCGAGCTGAAGCCCGATGATTAGTGCCTCATATTCTGCCTCATTGTTGGTTAATGACTTCATGAGGGCACAAGAGTTGTGAAGTATGCCTCCCTGAGGAGGCACAAAGACTATGCCAGCGCCTGACACAAAGTCTGTGAGGCCGCCGAGTCTCTTAATGGTTCTGTACGCCCCGTCAAAATATAATTCCCATGAAGGAGAATTGAGGGATAGCACATCGTGTTCGGTCTGGGATGGGGCATTTGTATTGCACCCTTCCTCGCCGAGTGGCTGCAGCAACCTTTCTTCATCTGGTAGCTCAATATTGAGAGGGGATTCCTCCGGCACTGGGTGTGCGGCGAGAAACTCAGCCATCCCTTGCCCCTTAATTGCTTTGCGCGGGACAAAGATGATGTCAAATTCCATGAGGATGAGTGCCCATTTTTCCAGCCTTCCAGAGAGGACAGGTTGGCTAAGGAGAAATTTGAGCGGGTCCCATTTTGAAATGAGCTCCACTCGATGCGCCAGCAGATAGTGTCTCAACTTTTTAACGGCAAACACCAAGGCTAGGCACATCTTCTCCATGGACGAGTAGCGATGCTCTGGCCCGACTAACTTCCGGCTGAGATAATAAAGATGTTGCTCCTTGCCTTCATCATTGGTCTGGGCCAGGAGCGCCCCCAGGGAAGCATCCATGGCGGCAATATAAAGAATCAGGGGCTTTCCTTTGACAGGCGCCCCAAGGACAGGCGGAGCCAGTAGATACTCCTTGATCTGCTCAAAGGCCTTCTGACATTCTTCATCCCATACGAAGGGTGCCCCTTTCTTCATTGGTTTGCCAAAGGGCATGCACCTCCCGGAGAGGTTAGAGATGAATCGCCTAATATAGGCGAGTCTTCCTTGAAGCGACCTGAGCTCTGTTATATTTCTAGGCGGGGGTAGTTCCCTGATGGCCTTGATTTTGCCAGGATCTATCTCTATCCCTCGATACCTGACGATGAAGCCCAAGAACTTGCCGCTGGAGACACCGAAGGCACACTTCATCGGGTTCATCTTGAGTTGGTACTGCCGAAGTCTCTCAAAGACCCGACGTAGATCAGCTAGGTGGCTGTCCCGCCTTTTAGACTTGACGACCAAGTCGTCGACGTAGCACTCAACAATGTCATGCAGCATCTCGTCGAAGATTTTGGTCATTGCCCTTTGATAGGTGGCGTCAGCATTCTTCAAGCCAAATGACATCCTCTTATAATTGAAGATCCCCTTAGGGGACCGGAAGGCCGTATGATCTTTATCCTTGATGGACATGCGGATCTGGTTATAACCTGACGATCCGTCCATAAAAGACAAGGCTTCGTGGCCAGTAGTTACATCCACCATTGTCTCGATGATGGGGACAGGGAAGTCGTCCTTCGGGCATGCTTTGTTTAAATCTCGGAAGTCGATGCAGACCCGGACTTGGCCGTTCTTCTTCTTGGCCGGGACTATATTGGCGAGCCACACATGATACATACATGGCTCTATAAAGTCCACATCCAGCATTTTGTCGACTTCGGCGTTGACTTTGAGTTCCAACTCATGACGTATACGCCTTTGGACTTGCTTGACTGGCTTAGCTGTTGGGAGTATAGCCAGTTCATGCTCTGCCACCAAGGGATCAAGCCCCGGCATCTCTTTATATGTCCAGGCGAAGCAATCTCTAAATTCTTCCAAGAGTTGCCGGTACGCCTGTCTTTCTTCCCCGCTGAGAAGGGCACTCACAAAAGTGGGTCGGTAGTCGTCCCTGCTGCCGAGATTAATCTCAATCAACTCGTCAACGGTTGCCTGACCACCGTCTTCTAGTTCTGGGGGAGCCGGCCGGAGGTCGACGAAGTCTTCATCTTCATCAGTATTGGTCTCGTAAACCTCGAACTCCACAGGATTTGCCTGTCGCCCTTCAGCGGGCGTCGACAGAGGAGATGCCAGGACATGCTCTGCCTCGTGATGGAGCTCGTCAGCTATGGGCTCCTTCTGGGCCTCCTCGTAAGGGGGAGGTAGGAGCCCTATGGCATTGACTACATAATGAACTTGGAAATCTGGCTTCTGATCATAACCCAACCCCCGAGTGTCTTTGCGGGAGAAAGGCGGTTGCCCCCTTACTTGCGGGGGATTCCAGAGTCGGGAAAAATATGCCTTTTGTGCAGGGTTCTGGAACTGAGGAATTCCTTGCTTCATGCACATGCGCTTAAGCCGGTCTGGCATATAATCCATATCTTGAACTGGCTCTTGCGCCTTATCAGTGGGGGTATCCCTCCCAAAATCGTCCTCAGGAGGAACTGATGGGACTAAATCTCCTTTGTAGAAGACAATCGGCCGGGTCTGTTTGCTTCGACCCTTGCTTCGACCCTTGCGTCTATAAGAGACTATAAAAGTCTTCAACTCCTCCACGCTGTGCTCCTCCCTCAGAAAGGGGAGCTGAGTGCATTTCGGGGGCAAGGGGACACTCTGATCGATGGTGCGGCTAATGAGATTGGCTTCAAAGTCCACATTACGCCTTTCTGGCAGGGTGGGCTTGGAACCAGGCTTGAGGCTCAACTGGTGCAGCTTTAATAGCTCACGATTGACCATGAAGAGTTGGCCTTCATTGGGCTCGGCCTCAACCTTTTGCTTCCCCTTGTCTTTAATTCTGTCGGGGATTGTTATGGTAGGCTCCCCGAAATACAAGGAGGCGTCCGCCAAGTGGCATTCATTAGGGTGGAAAGGAGTTTGGTCTGCAAAAACGGTATGCTGCTCTCCCCCTTTAGCATACTTGAGGCACTGGTGCAGAGTCGAAGGAACGACCCAATTTTCATGCAACCAGGGTCTTCCTAACAACACCTTATAAGACGTGTCGGCGTTGATAATATAAAATGTCACTTTAGTGGCAAAGTCACCCATGACCAGTTTCACCTCGACCCGACCGAGAGCTTCTTCAGAGTCTTGGTTGAACCCCGAGATTTTGACGGCGCTGACTTTTTGCAAATAAGGCGCCAAGTAGAGAGACTTGAAAGTCTTCAGGGGCATAATATTTACCGCCGCACCTGCATCGACCAAGATTCGGTTCACCTCATGGCCATTGATCGTCCCTTTCATGTATAGGGGGCGATTATGGCAAGGAGAGGCCAGCAGCAAATCCTTGTCGGAGAAAATAATATTGGCCGCAAGAGCTTCATATGCTTGGGCCTGCAATTCCGCTACATGGGCCTCATAGGCCTCGGGGTCCTGGAGGACTTTTATGAGAGCCTCTCTTAAGTCCTTGCTCCAACCAATAGCCTCCCATATGGTGACATTAGTTGGGAACTGCTTCATGTGTTGAATGATTTTGCGGTCCACCCTAGCACGGGTCTTATCGAATGGGGGAATGATTTCCTCCAGAGTCTTCGGGGCTCCATGTGGTTTCTCCCGCTTGAAAGGGCGCTCCCCTTCATCTTGCACGTCCGCTCCCTCTTGGAAAAGCTGTGCCAGAGACTCCTCCGCAGCATGCTGAGACTCGTCCAGATCGGACTGACCCGAGGGGCCTTCTCTTTCGCCAGCACTGGTTGAAGGGCCCGCCTGCCCCGAGGTTGGAGCTGGCGACGGGGCGCTGACTGGAGTTTCTTCCTCATCGGAAGAATGAATTATGAAAGGGATGCCTCTTGGTCTTCGAGCTCCCGAATCAAGGCCTGCATTCTCTGAAGATTCAGGTATAAAGGGAATGCCCCGCACTTGAGGTGTAGGGATGGGGCCCGACTGCTCCCCTCTGAATATTATAACCCGGTTGAGGGTTAAAGGTTTTTCTCGCCCACGACCCCGTCCTCGACCATGGCCTCGTCGATTCCTTGCCGATCGGCGTTGGTATGTGGCCACATGGGCATTGTCCTCCCCAACGGAGGCATTTATATTGTCCGGAGGCAGGATAGCCACCATGTTATATGACAGCTCCTGCAGTGCTCGTTCAAGGGCTTCCACGGTGAGCTCCTCATCTTTGTAGAACAACGAGAGCTCTTCCGGAATTGGAATATTTTCACCCTCCTCAAGACGACGCAAGGTCTCCCGGAGCCAGCCGAGGAGTCGGGCTTTCTGCCCAAACCTTTCCCAGGGAATATATTTGTCGAGTGTGACTGCCCTGGTGGGGCAAGGAGGCACATATTCTTCTAGCTCGTCTATGAGCTTTTGCAACCTCTGCAAGGGGGTAAGCTCTTTGGAGGCTTCCATGGCGGCTGCTTGCTCAACCTGTTTTTTCAATCTTCTCTTCAGATTTTTCTTTCGGTTCTTTTCTTGCTTCTTAAGGCGAGCAACCTCCTCTAATGAAGGTGAGGATGGCTTTGCAGGACATAATGACTTGCCCCCAGAGCCTTGTCATCTGCCTTGAGCTGGTCGCCTGACATTTTGGAGCCCGCGACCCTTTCTTGGAGCGACGCAAGTCCACTCCCCTTCAGCGGGCTGTGGTTGAAAAGTGACGTTAATTGCCTGGGCAACTATCTCCGGTGGCAATTCTTGAAATTTCGGTTGACCGAAGTGAAACCCCAGGGGGTTTTGCGGTGTCGCCAGCGTCGTTTCCGCTGACGGCTTGGCCCCCGAGAGTCGTTAAGACCCCTTCGGAAGGGTGGACCCCGCTGGCCTGTCACAGGATTGAACCTTAGGTTCGGGCTCCGCGACCTTGATTTTGCCTTTATCTTTCGGCTGCGAGTGTCTAGCGGCAGCCTTCTCGTGGTGGCCCGACTGGGTAGAGGATTTGGAGGCTCCCCCAGGGACCGAGCTTCGAGGACCTTGGGCTGTAGGCCTATCATGCTTAGCCTTGCCTTTAGGGCTTGGCTTGGGCTCTCCCCCTACGGGCTTCTTTAAGCAAACCTGCGAAGAAGTCTGCTTAGCTGGTAGTTGTTGGGGCTGGCTCTGCTACTCCTACCGGAGGATCCTCTCAGTAGCCTCCCACAGCCGGCGTCTTGTCATGGAATTACCTTGAGCATCGATCTCCCCCCTTTGAATAAGGGTCTAAATGCAGTCCTGGACCTCCAGGCATTCCCCAGTTGGATGGGACACCCGCGCATGATATTTACAGTAGAGAGGGTGACTCTTAGCTGTCTCATTGTAATAGGACGGCGGGTCATATGTCAATACCCGACCATCCTCTAGAAGTTTATCAAAAATCTTCTCTGTATCTCCCTTGGGAAAGGAGCACTGATGAGAAGGTCGCCACCCCGGGTACCATAGAACGGATTCAGGACTAGGTTGTTGAGAGCTGCCTTCTTCACCTGAGGGCTCGGGTAACTGAAACGCCAGTGGTGTGTGGATGACGTTGACAGAGAAAGTCACCTCTTCCTGCCCATGAGGCTGTGGAGGGTGCACCAATGAGTCACCCATGCTAACTATCCCTCGCTTGATAAAATCTTCTACAAGGTCCTTAAAGGATTGACAGTTAAAGATGATGTGGCCTACTGTCTCATGGTAGGGGCAGTAGTCCTGGTATAACCGAGCGCCTGGCTGCTGGTGACTAGGTGCTACTGAGAGGTTCAACAACCCCGCGCGACAGCAAGCAAAGAAGGTTTGCAGCGTGTGCTCGCGGGGAAAGGAATATAACTTCACGGGCTCCGAATCTTCAGATGAGTCTGATGAGTCTTCTGAAAGCCATCCACCCAAACCGGGTCTCAGCGGGGCAGATGGTGAAGCGTCTTCCCCCAGCCCGAGTGGAGCAGTGGGCAACCTGATCGGCCCTTGAGGGAAAGCCGCCAATTGATCATCCAGATTCCGGAGGAATTGCAACAGCTCCCGCCTTAGTTGATAAATCTCCCTGCGAATCTTCTGGAGGATCCTTCTCATGGCGAGGCACTCCGCCATCGGCCAGCACGATGGTTCAGGGGCAACTCGTGGTCGCTGATTTGATGACCCAGCTTCGACGGCATTTGAGCTTGAAACTAGGGCCGCCATGTAGACCACATTAGCTGACCGGTTTGGTCGGCTCCAAGGATGCGGCTGTGGAGGTTCAACCGCGTGGCCCAACATATTTATTAGGCCTTTCTGAACAAGGTCTTCGGCTATGTCTTTAAAGACATAGCAATCTGCAATGATATGTCCTAATCTTCGGTGATACACACAATAGTTGGGATCATTTGTCTTGTCTATTTCTGCTGGCTTCCGCGGCTCTCGCAGGGTGACTAGTTTCTCTTTCATGCATAAATCAAAGAGCATCTTCGTGTGCTCTTTTTTGAAAGAATAGGGTGTCTTCATGCGCTCCGCTAACAGAGACGCACTCGCCTTGGTGTCGGGCTTTTTGCCATTACCCTTTGACTTGGTTTCTCCCTTGTCTCCATTTGTTGGGGAGAAATCGACCGAATTCACCTCTTTGCTGCGAGACGGGCGATCTTTGGAGGTTTTGCCCTTGGCGACAGGGTGTGCTGGGTGATCGGCGAAGAACATCTCAATCTTCGCCACCACTGTATTGAGTTGGTCGAAGCCCCGGATATTGGAACCCAGGAGCTTCTCACTGACCTCGGCGGCCAAACCTCGACGGCATATGGTAATGGCATCTTCCGGTGTCGGAGGGTTGTCACAGCGCATGCTGACGTCCCTCCACCTCTTGATGAAGTCCAGAGCCGTCTCGCCCTTCTTTTGCTTAAGGGCGCAGAGTTCCGCAAGCGAAATCTTGCGTTCGGCTGTTTGGAACCGGTCAACAAATTTCTTTTGCATATCTGCCCAATCAGATACCGAATTGGGCTTTAGTCGGGAATACCACTGAAAGGCGGTACCCGTTAGGGAAGTGGCGAAGTATCACAGAAGATAGGATTCATCCAGCGCCAACTCCCCCATAGCAGTCATATAATAAGCCAAATGCTCATGCGACGAACCTTGCCCATTGAACTTCTGCAGCTTCGGAGCCTTTGGGCAATCTGGCGGGAGCTTTTTAAATTGGTGATGAAGGGGATATGGCACACTATATAAATCTACAGTAGCCACACCTTCACCGTGTTGAGCGAATTTTGCCTCCACAGTTCGCTCGATCATCTGCCTCCGAGCCATCAGGCTTTCGGCAGGGGTGGCGAATGACCGCATGTTGGGCTCTTGTTGAGGCACTTCGACCTTTAGAGCAATGGGTAGCCTAGCTGCTGCGGCCGATGCATTGACCGTGGCCGGAGCAGGAGAACGTTATTGCTCGACACCAGCAGGCGCCGCAGACGGTTGGCAGGGGCCTCCTTTTCACGTAGGAGTGCTTGCAGGAGGTTTTTGAGCTCCTGGTTCTCACACCGGAGCTCCTCCATTGTGAAGGCTTGGGCCTCCCTGATAGGGCCCTCATCATGTGCTGAGTCACCGTCTCCACTGACACTATGAACGTCCTCTTGCCAAGTTGGATCGGGCGGAGATGCCCCGACAGTTAGGGTTGGCTCTAAATGAGCAACAACTCGGGAGACCTGCCTTGACCTTCTCATGGCTTGCAGGGGTTGGTTGAGGTCTTCCTGAGCGCCCTCCGACTTTTTGTCAGTGGAAGAGACATAGCAAGTGAACACCCTGACGGTGTCATCTGTCATCTGGGCTGCTCACTTCTTCGGCGGGTGCCGCCCTGGCTTCGGCGTTCCCCCTAGCCTATCAAAAACAGACACTCGGGGCATAGACTCTCGCTCAAAGCAGTCATCGCCCGAGTGCATCGGGCTAGCCCAGGGGGAAGTCGAGCGTACTGGCTTGGCCATTCCACGGCGCTTCCGCCCTGGTTGCCGGTGAGTCCTTGCCTCATGAGAGGTTGAAGACTCCCCTTGTTGATGAGTAACCCGACTCCGCGCTTGCTGTAATTCAGGCTGGCGGAGGGCCTTTTCTGATCTGGCCCGTCTGATAGCTCGGGCTTCCTCCTTGGTGACCCAAATCGTTTTCATTTGGAGCTATCGCTCCTCAATTGAGTTGCCCCCAGATCTGACCCGGGAGACTGCCGCCTTGGGCCGAGGCGCGGCAAAGTTCTTTACTTTTTGCCCCTTCCTCCCGGACCTTCGGGAGTAGTTCGAATCGATTGGAGGTAGGAATGGTGGGGACCTGTCGATCCCGGGGCACAATCGACTTGCCTCCATCGAGCCGGATGCGGACGTCTCCAGCAAGTACAATCTTGTCGGAGCGTGAGGTGGCAGCTGCCGGGCGTGCCCTATTGCGAGTACGGCGTTGCCCCCGCTGAGCAGGGGCGGCCGTGTCGGAACGGCTTCCATTACGGCGACGGCGCTGCCTCCTTTGTGGAGGAGCGACGTCGGTAGTAATTTGGTTGACCGAGAACACCCGGCCAACTGGGAGGGCTGAAGGCCTGATACCTCCAGCTATGGGCTTCTTGATGGCCTGCCTGCCCAGGCCTGTAATTGACGTCGAGGGCCTGACACCCCCAGACATGTTGTAGTATTTGGCCGACCTGACTCGGCCTGTTGTAAAAGTAGAGGGCCTGGCACCCTCAGCAGTTGTCTTCATTGCGGCCGATCTGACTAGGCCAGTTGCAGAAATCGAGGGCCTGACACCCCCAGACACTGTCTTCTTAACCGGGCGGACCCGACTAGCAGCAGGAGCGGAGGGCCTAGCACCCTCAGCAGATGTCTTCTTGGCCGGGGAGACTCGACCAACAGCTGCAGGGGCGACTGCGTTGCCCCCGGCGACCGGCACTACCCCCAAGAAGAAGGGGGAGCCGACGACCGGAGGGAAGTCACCGAATGTAATAGGAGTCGCCAGGTAGCCAAACCTGGCGTGGTTCACGACGACTTGCGGGCCGTAGGTCACAGCAGCCATCGTCCCGATTGCGATGCAAGAGTTGCGCTTGAAACAGCAAAGAGCAGGAAGCTGGTGTCCTCTTCTTCTCATCCTGTTAGAGGAAGAGGGGTGATGAGAATCTCGGAGAGCTTTTAGGCCTTCTGTTGACAAGAAGAAGAAAGGCGGGAAATGTCTCATCGGGCGTGCCAGTCTGTTTTAAGACGAGATTGACATCCCCTTTTCTCTTAACCCGGGTGACTTTGCGAGAAGTCTTATATTTTGTTTTTGGCTTGGGGGGGTTTCCTCTGATCATGGAATGGACTCTCTCTAAGGAGGCAAGGGTGCACATGCAAAGGCTTCATGAGTGGCCAGTGTGATGTCCATTTCATGGGGTGCCGCATCATATCAGACGATGAGGGTTCGAGTGCTGGACCTTTCCCCACTGACCGCGGTCAGTGTTGATTTACATCGACATCACGTCCGAACACCCTTGTTTAATTGTCAACGGTAAGGCCTGAAATGTCTCTCGAAGGTTCTAGTTAAGGACACATCCGCATAGATAGTCTGCATCGCACTTTTAACTCCCAATGGGTAACCATAATGTGTGTGAGGGATAGATTTGGCTAGGACCAGGCTGAACTGGGCGACACCCTATCATATCTGGAGGTGATAGTAAGCTCGGGGAGCTCAAAAGTGCCCTACGGCGCCCCGTTGGTTACCTGGACACTAGGGGTATTTTGGTAATTATCATGCCCGGGGGTATTATGGTAATATTACCTCGCTGGGGCCTTTATTATAGTTCGGGGGTAACTGGCCAAGCAAGGAGCGGCTTTAGCAGGCTTCGGGGCTATTTTCAGGAGCCGTGGGGAACTATAAGGGCATACTAGGGTTGGAAGGGCATTTTGGTAATTTGGTATGGTCACCCGCATGAGGGTTTTATGGGAGGCACTGGGGCCAGAGGATAAATTGTAGGCATTTCCCAAGTGTAGAGGGACTGTGAAGTCCTTAAAGGCCATACACACACCTTTCACTCCTAAGGAACTGACATATACGCAATTTCCCCCATGGGAGGGGTTTATTTGCAATTTTTTTTCGCTGGCACGCACCGGGGGCAGCATCACACAACCTTGCAAATTTTCATAAATTCCATTACAAATGTTGTCTACGAGTTGTCAACTGTACACAGCGTCACCACCCTTAGATGGGTGTATGTTCAATTCTAATATCCACGGGAGGGGCATTATAGTCATTTCACACTTTCATGACTACTTAAATTTTCCCATATGACCCGAGAGACATAAGAAGAATAAGGCCCGGAGGGTCGTCATTACAAGGTCCGCATAGGGATGTAAGTACAAATCCCCCGTAGAGGGTTAATAACCAAGCCCACATAGGGGCATAAATATAAAACCCACGTAGGGGTACAAACACAGAGCCCACACAGGGGCATTAATACAAGCGCAAGATGTTACATACCCCAAACAAGCCAAGACAACGAACAAGAGCTTCTTTTTCTTCCCAAGTCTTCTTCTTTCTCTCCCCCAAAAAAAATGTCCCCGCAAAGTGAGCCCCGTAGGGGGTATTTATAGGAGGTGAGGGACCGGCCCGGGGCGGGCCGAACTCGGGCGGGTCAAGGCCACCCCGGGCAGGTTCCCCTCTCTTCTTCTTTTTTTTTTTTTTAAGTGGGCGGAGGGAGTGGGCTGTTGACCCGGGACCGGCCCTGGACTACCCTGCCACGGGCAGGTCCGCGCGGACCTGCCCGGGGTTGGGGAGTCCCGGGCGGGTCCCGCCAGGGGAGGGCCACCTCGGGCAGGCCTGCCCGGGGTCACGGGGCCTCGGGCGGGTCCGTCCGGGGTGGGCCGACCCCGGGTAGCCCCCCCCGGCCCCGAGCGGACCTGCGCGGCCGCGGGGGGACCTGCCGGGGGGTGGCCGGCCCCGGGCGGGTCCCTGCTGTCCACCCCGGGCAGGTTTGCTGCTGTTCACCCCGGGCGGGTCTTCGCCACCCCGAGCATTGGCCAACCCGGGCAGGTCTGTTGCTGCCAAGGAAACCCTGGGCGGGTCTGTTGCTGCTGCTGTCCACCCTCGGGAGTCTGGCAGGTCTGGGATTGGCCACCCTGGGCAGGTCTGTTGCTGTCCGCCCCGGGCGGGTCTTGGCCACCCCGGGCATGTCTACTACTGCTGCAGTCCACCCCGGGCAGGTAGGTCTACTGCTGCCAGGGAAGTCTGGAGGGTGGCTGCTGCTACTGTCCACCCCGGGCAGGTCTTGGCCGCCCTGGGCAGGTCTGCTCCCTGCTGTATGTTCACCCTGGGGAGTGCTGGTCACCCCTTTCTGCAGTGGTGAGCTTTAAGCAATATGTCACCCCCACATGTAGGTGGACAAAAAAATATTGCCAACAGCCACTCAGCTTCAGCACATGCAATATCTAATGTAATTATCTCAGCTTCCATAGTAGATCTAACAATTATAGTTTGTTTTGCAGATTTCATGCCACAACTGCCTCTCCTAGGATGAACACATAACCACTTGTAGAAATGGTATCAGAAGAATTTGTGATCCAATTTACATCACAATGCTCTTCTAGGACAGCAGGGAAGCTTGAAAAAGTTAATGCTAGATCCATTGTTCCTTTAAGATGTTTAAAAACTTTTTCTAAAGCATACCAATGTTCTTGACTAGGGTTACTAGTGAATCTGTTTAGTACTCCCACAACATAAGCCAAGTCAGGTCTAGTGTTATTTGTTAAATACATGAGACTATTTATGATTTGTGCATATTTTTCTTGAGAAATAGGATTATTTAAATTTTTAGTTAAGTTGGTACTCGGAGCAAAGGGTGTAAAAACAAGATTATAATCTAAATAATTGAACTTTTCTAAAATTTTATGTACATAATGTGATTGAGACATAGAGATGCCATTAGATGTTTTAACGAGTTTAATTCCTAATATCACATCAGCATGACCTAAATCTTTCATGTCAAATTGAGAACATAAAAAGGACTTTGTTTCATTAATAATGTCCATTTTGGTTCCAAGTATCAAAATATCATCAACATAAAGACATAATATCACACAAGAAGGACCAACAACTTTACTGTAAACACATTTATCATAATCATTTATAATAAAATCGTTTCCTAAAACAACCTTGTTGAATTTTTCATTCCATTGTTTAGGTGCTTGTTTCAAACTATACAAGGATTTAGTTAATTTACAAACTTTATTCTCCTGTCTGCACACCACAAAACCTTCTGACTGATCCATATAGATTTCCTCTTCTAAATCTCTATTAAGGAAAGCAGTTTTAACGTCCATTTGATGGACCTCGAGTCTATATATGACAGGCAAGGCAATTAACACACGAATGGTGGCCAATCTAGAAACATGAGAGTATGTGTCAAAATAATCCATGCCTTTCTTTTGAGTGTAACATTTTGCTACTAATCTTGCCTTAAATTTATCAATAGAACCATCAGGTTTAAGTTTCTTTTTAAAGATCCATTTACATCCAATTGGTTTACACCCAGGGGGTAAATCACATAAGATCCATGTATGATTATTCATGATTGAATCCATTTCGCTATTAATGGCTTCTTTCCAAAAATTTGAATCAACAGAAGCCATTGTATCTTGAAAGGTTTGAGGATCATCCTCAACTAAATAAATTATGAAATCATCACCAAAGTTCTTTTATTTTCTTATTCTTTTATGTCTTTCTACAACAGGTTCAGGTTCTATAATAGAAGTATCATGTTGAGAGAGATTGTGAGATGGTGTTCCTTCTTCAATATGTTTCGTGATATTATTTTTCATAGGAAAAATATTTTTATAATAAACAACATCAGATGCTCTTATTTCAATAATAGTGTTGACACTTATTTCACTAATGTCAGATTTTATAATAAAGAACCTGTTAGCAGCACTATTTTCAGCATATCCAATAAATATGGCATTTACAGTTTTAGGGTCTATTTTCCTCTTCTTATTTTCAGGGATTTTAACTTTTGCAAAACAGCCCCAAACTTTTAGATTGTTTAAGTTGGATTTTCTTTTACACCATAGTTCATAGGGTGTAGATTCAATGTTCTTATGAGGTATCATGTTTAAAATATAGCATGCAGTTAATAAAGCTTCCCCCCACATATTATTGGGTAAACCAGAATAGGTTAACATTGAGTTTACTGCATTTAATAATGTTCTATTTTTTCTTTCAGCTATACCATTAGATTGAGCAGAATAAGGGACAGTTGTTTTATGTATGATACCACATTCATCACAAAATTGAGCAAAATCATTAGATGTATATTCTCCTCCTCTGTCAGACCTAACCCTTTTGATAGTTTTCCCTATTTGATTTTCTGCTAAGTTTTTATGGATTTTAAATTTTTCTAAAGCTTCATCTTTGGATCTTAAGAGATAGATATAACAAAATCTAGAGTGATCATCTATGAAAGTTATAAAATATCTCTTGCCATTGCTAGTTAATACACCATTTGAATCACATATATCAGTATGAATTAAATTTAGGGTTTTTTGCATGGAAACCATTGTTAAAAGTGAATTTGCAAAAAAATCATTCCTAAAAATGCATTAGCAGGTATATCACTGTGTAATCTGAATTGTGCAAAAATGTCATATTTATTTGCATGCATATCACTTCTTTTTACTAACAACTTGCAAGAAAACCACGCTTAAATGGCATTTATGCACTATTTGAATTAACTCAGTGATATACCTGCTAATGTATTTTTAGGAATGATTTTTTGCAAATTCACTTTTAACAATGGTTTTCATGCAAAAAACCCTTAAATTTATAAGATCACCACTCCTTTCAACAGATTTAAAGGGATGTCTAGGGAGTTTTGCTTCAACACAAGTTTCACATCTAGACTTATCATTTATATTCGTTCTAGGAATTAGGTTTAAGCCCATCATTCTTCTCATAGTCTTATGGTTCACATGACATAGTCTAGAGTGCCATAAATCACTAGA
Organism: Amorphophallus konjac; assembly: GCA_022559845.1. Lineage (NCBI taxonomy): Eukaryota > Viridiplantae > Streptophyta > Magnoliopsida > Alismatales > Araceae > Amorphophallus > Amorphophallus konjac. The sequence goes on from CM040123.1 coordinate 122,839,016, forward strand.
TTCCGTATCGATGACAGAAGTTGAGGAATCAGAACAAAGGTTGATATTATTGACAACTTTGTGACAAAGCACATTTAATTTAAACAATCCTTCACTTACATAACTCTTTCCAATAAAATTTTTAAATTTGAGAATTACAACTTTTCCCGACTCAAATACTAACTTATAATTATTCCTATTCAACAAGAATCCGCTAATTAGGTTCCTCCGAATTGTAGGCACGTGCTGGACTCCTTGGAGAGATAGGACTTTCCCTGAAGTTAACTTCAAGTCGACTCGTCCTTCCCCCACAACTCGAGCAGCACTGGAGTTCTCCAAAGTCACGCTCTTGTTGGTGGCCTGATAGGTGGCAAAAGCATATCGATCAAAGCAAACATGAGTGTTAGCCCCCGTATCTATCCACCAATCATTGGAGAAATTAATTAAATTTATTTCAGGGAATAAGGTTACAAACCCATTGGAAGGCTCAGAACATGAAGCTCCAGAGGTTATCATGTTGACTTGAGGAGTTGAAGTTTGGTTGCGATCATGGCGTTGGAACCTAGGACTAGGTCTGTCATTATCCTTTCTGTCATAGCAGTTCTTAGCAAAATGCCCTGGTTTTCCACACACATAGCAACACTTTTGATTAGATTGATTCTTGAAAATTTTCCCTTTAGCCTTATAGTTTTGATTCCTTTTGATAATTGGTCTTCTTTTGGTTATGGAATATAGGATTAAGATTTTGGAACCTAGGATTATTACCATTTCTATTTCGGTTGAGGTTTTCAGTCAGGTTGACATTGGAGGAGTTTTTAGATTCAATCAACTTTCTTTGTTCTTCCTCAATTCCAATGGAACATTGAAGTTCATCCAGTGAGATCTTAGAATGTTTGTGTTGAAGGGATCTAGCAAAGTTATGCCAAGAAGGTGGGAATTTATCTATTAAGCATGACACTATTAAATTTTCATCCATATTTTGACCCCTTGTTTTCATTTCACATACTATGTTGAGAAATTCATGAGTTTGTGAAACTACAGACATAGCATCAGACATGGTAAAATGCAGAAACTTAGATGCAATAAAACGTTCAATTCCAGCATCTTCTTTACCATATTTATCTTCTAATGCTTTCCATAATACACGTGCAGTAGGAATAGAACAATAAATGTCATACAGTGTATCATGCAGGTTACTAAGAATATGACCATAGCATAAATAGTCCATTTCATCAGGGGTGTATGCATGTTTGACAGAAATAGACCCGACTACAGAAGATGCATTGTTGGCAAGAGTGGATGACTCATGAGTGTGGGCCATATCAGAAGAAGATGGCACATCATTTGATTCGCTTATAGTGGAGAATAGACCAAGAGATGTCAGAAGAAATTTCATCTTCTGTTGCCATCTTTAAAGTTGGTATCCGAAAAATTTTCAGGCCTCAAGTCCTCCATACTAGACAGCCAATATCCAGACATAGCAAAATCTTCCGTTTCAAAATTGTTGGAACTAAAAGGGGAAATATGCTAGTCCAAATATGAACAAACCAATTATCAAACTAATCTACTATAATAGCAAAAGAGAAAACAAGTTTAGAATCATTTGATTGGGAGAGAAACGTGTCTCGGATGACACTGTCTTTGAAACGGAAGATAACCCCTCCTCGTAGCACAGGGTTCATCTGCGTTCCATCTCCGAGATATGACTCAACCCCGCGATTTTGCCGACTTCTCTAGGTGTAAGGCTAGAGTAGTCCCGAATCTGATCACTTGTTGATGAAGAACTGCCGAGAGTAAAAGAAATTGCAGAGAACAGAGAAATCGCTTCGCAGAGTTTCAGAGAGAACAGTTCGCAGTTGAGTTTTCTGTGTTTCAGAAACTCAAAACCGAGCCCCTTATATAGAAGTCTCGGGTGGTTGGGAAGGAAGTAACCCTTGGCCAAGGCCCAACAGATACGACCCAACGGTAGGCCCAAATCAAACTCAAATCCAGTAAATCAAAGCGGTGCGGCTCGGCCGCAGTGCGGCCCGGCCCAAACCAGACCAACACAGCTTGGCCCGACGCGATGCGACACGACGCGACGCGGCTCGGCTCGGCACAAACAAACAAACAAATAAATATATATATTATTTACATATATTCGATCAAACCATTCAATCCGAAACATAATTCGAGCCCACATCTTATGCCCCTTGGGTCCCGACCCAAAGGTAAGTTCTCCAATACATAAAGCCTAGGAAGTCTTTTCAACTTCCAATACGGGACAAAACATCAATGAAGGAATTTGAATCAACACAATGACCTCATTTCCAACACTTGATTCATCTGATATTATTTTCTAAAACTGATCTTCATCTATTTCACCAAATTCAAATCCAGTAAACCGAAGCGGTGCGGACCAACACAGCTTGGCGCGACGCGACGCGGCTTGGCACAAACAAACAAATAAACAAATTATTTACTTATATTCGATCAAACCATTTGATCCGAAACACAATTCGAGCCCACATCCTATTCCCCTTAGGTCCCGACCCAAGGGTGAGCTGTCCAATACATAAAGCCAAGGAAGTCTTTTCAACTTCCAATACGGGACAAAACATCAATGAAGGAATTTGGATCAACACAATGGCCTCATTTCCAACACTTTATTCATCTGATATTATTTTCTAAAACTGATCTTCATCTATTTCACCATTCTTCTACAAGAACACCCCCCACAAATCTCCTGAAAAAAACAAGTATTATCATTCATGTATCATGTCGGCATCGGAAGCTGTTTCTTCATCATTGATATAACCCTTCGTTTAATGCTCTCGTGATAGTTCCCATCTCACCTTGTGATTTTGCATACTTTTCATATTTTCGCCTTCCCATGTAGTTTCTCCAAAGGCTATGCAAATGTTTATGTATGGCTAACTGTTCATTTTACAGCCATATTCTAGACCCAGGATACCATGGGATATTATGGATCACATCAACATGTTTCTGATAATGTTATGCCTTGACTTCCCTTCTTACAACGTAGTTGTTTGATAATCTCTTGTAGTCCTACTATACTAGTCTTTTCTTTATTTCTTATTTTTTTTCAAAGAGGCATGCCATTCAAATGGAGAATTGATTCAAGAACACTACAGTATGTTCCGATCTCACATATCTTTCGGACATGAACATGTCTTCAGGCCAGATCGTTACGTGCCATTGTTTGGTGAATTTCTATATGATCCTTCAAAGTGGAGGCCAAGCATTCCATTTGTTGAACAACTTACGGCCTTTCGGGAGCTTATTGATCACGGAAAGGTAACACCTGTCAAGAACTTACATGAACTTAGCTTTTTCATATGGATGCAGTGTTTAAAATGAAGCTAACTAGTCCGGGGGATGTGCTCTACATACACAATGATACAGCCTATAATTCTTCTAATGAGCTTATGTTTTCCTAATCAGCTAGAATTCTTCTAATGCTCTTGTACATCACCAATTCCACATGTTTTCTCTTGTATAACAGCTTAGTCATGAAAAACTGCCTTTCTTAAACACGGTATCCATCATATAACAACTTTATTTTCTCCCTTAGTGTACCCACTTGTTAAAGGTAAGGGTTGATGCAGCTGAGGTGTTTATTTAAAAAAAAAAATTAGAAAGAACTCTAGACCTTGCAAAAAAATATGTTGCTCTGTATTCTAATATTTTTAGTCACCAATTTCAGGTACGCTACATAGGTGTTTCAAATGAAACTTCATATGGGGTAATGGAGTTTGTTCATGCTGCCAAAGTTGGAGGACTGCCAAAGATTGTCAGCATCCAAAATAGTTACAGTCTACTTGTTAGATGTCGATTTGAAGGTAGGTTGTCACTGTACGATAATCTCATCCTTTGTTCATCTTTTTTGAAAAAGCCTCCAACACATTAGCTTATCAGATACATAAACATGAATGTGGAGATGGCAATGATATTTTTAACCAAATGACCTGTTCAAATGTGAAATTAGTGATCACATATCAAATTTTCAAATCATGGATCAGAAAAATATTTGATATCGTCTTTATAGTAATTTCTGTCATAGGGATTGAATGATAAACATCGTGGATCATCTAGCCTGTCTCACGGATCATGTGTCTCCTGATGTGTAGGGAAGATACTGATTAAACTGCTTGGAAAAAGAAACTGCATGTCTACTTTTAAATACATGCTGCTACGGTTCTATATTAATTCCCTTTTACATCAATAAGATAGTAATGGGTCAAAACTCATATCATGAACTCATGAAGGCCATAAGATACAGTAAAACCGTGCATCTCGTATGCTTAGCTAAAAGAGCGACATTCATGTTGACATCAATATTGCTACTGTATCATTATCTAGCCAAGCTTTCTCTGCTCTCTATGCAGTTGATCTGGTAGAAGTGTGTCATCCTAACAATTGCAACATTGGACTACTTGCTTATTCCCCATTGGGTGGGGGAACTCTCAGTGGGAAGTATCGAGACACAAATTCTGAAGCTGCAAGAAAAGGTAGACTAAATCTCTTTCCGGGGTATATGGAAAGATACAACAGATCCCTTGCCAAGGTATACCCTACACTATATACTTACTGTTACTTGGACATAAACTATATATTTAGGGAAAAGACCTGCCATTCTGAACATCTGCTTGTTGGTAGAGGTCTTCAATCCAACGAGTGGTCCCAATAATGCAAACAAAGTCGTTCCGAAATTTGCACTGTACATTCTTTGCATATTGTCTTACAGCATGCTTGCATTTCAGGAAGCAACTGAACTGTACTTCCAGCTGGCCAAGAAGCATGGCTTGACCCCAGTGCAACTTGCACTTGGCTTTACACGGGACCGTCCATTCATGACTAGTTCCATCATCGGTGCCACCTCTGTGGAACAGCTGAAGGAAGATATTGATGCATTTGTTACAACCGCACATCCTCTGCCACCCGAAGTCTATGAAGGCATCGAGGACATCTTCAAAAGATACAAAGACCCAGCTATTCTTTGAGAAAACGATCCTAGAGGAGATCTACCTGAACACAGCAACCGATGATGCAATCCGTTCTCTTCTGTGAGTACGTTCAGTTTCTCTGACAGTTGGATAGAAAATGATAGAGATCATGGAAGTAATAATGAGCTTGACTTATCCAATCTCACTCTGACCTCTATGATAAATGCCCCTTTCTATAAACGAGTAAAGTGAGATTGAGACCGTGGTACGGCAGTACTGAGGACTTCCTTTCAAAGGGAAGGTGAAGGTATGTAAGTCTCATCTCTGCTGTGGGTATTGGGGGGTGTTGCATTTAACCATTGGACTTATGGGGTCCTATGCCCTCTTGTTCCTTGAGGAAAGGTATGAGGGCTTATCCATAAGATGAGACCCTCAAGTCTGGAAACTGGAATATTTTCCCACAGAAGACAAATATATCTCGACTGTGCAGGAGAAAAACCCCTACTCAGAGGATTTTTAATCAAAAACTGAGACTTCTACCTTAACAGTCTCTTGACACTGCCTGTTGCTGGTAATTAGTTACCCATTTTCCAATTTCTCATTTCGGTACATAAATCTTCACAGAATTAGAGTAAAACCTGGAACCTGTTCAGGGAATCTGAAGCGTTATACGACTGGAAAAATGCCTTGTGGGAGAATCTATATTCTCAGAACAATGCCCACCTCTCATGCCCCCCTTACCCATACCAAGTGAAATTAAAACCTGGCAGTTGTGAGCAACTTCATACGATCAAGACCGAGGACACTGATCCCAGTTGATGTGATAGAATTCGAATATTTGGATGAGACAACTCCCTAAATGGCGGTTCATCAGAACCTTATTATTAGGTGCAGTTCCTCTTCTTTTATTCGCCAGTTCCCACACCCATTGGCGAGGGGAGTACGTTAACTGCTTCCAAATAAGCCAATCAAGAAGCAACCAGTGGATGGTGGATGCTTCCTGACTCTCTTATAGCAATTCCACGGCAACCCACACCAACACGTGAACCCCAGACGACGCCATTCCCCGGGTAAGTTCCTCCTAATGATCTGATGATATATTATGGGCAAAATCGGATATGGAGCATTAGAATGATACCGACAAATTATCAGAACCAGATATTCTAATAAGCTAATTGGAATCGAAACATGCCATTTCATATCAAGTTTCTGATTAAATTAACGTGAAATTTTTAAGCCGGTGGATCAAAACCATCTAATCAGTATCTTCTCTCATGGTTTGCTGTATCGTGTAGGATAGATAGTTGAGAGATGATTGGCTAGTACCGGATCATGGGCCACCTCTGAGTGAAAATACAGGGTGTATCACTCCGATCTAGGTGAAACTGTTTATTAATTATTTAAATAATCATATAGTACTCAAAGGTTAATTTAAAATTTTTCTAAAATAAATAATAATAATAATAATAATAATAATAATAATAATATAATGATATAACATTAGCCATATATCTTGAATTTTCATGGATGAAGAGTATGAGATTCTATTTTTGAATTAATTGATTACTAATAATGCTATAATATTTAAAAAATTAGTAAAAATGAAAGTAAGACTATAACATTATATTGTTGTCGTATATAACTTGTGCATCGTAACTAAGATCAAAATCTAGGGTGAAAAGCCTAAAAATTTCATGAAAGTCTGAAAGTTGGGTTTTGAAAACAAGAATTTGATAAAATTACTTCAAAAAAAATGTGAGTAGCCGGAGTTAGCTAGATCCGGTCTGAGTGCCACTTCAATCAATCTTGCCCCGTCAAAGAAGGATAATCATCAAACGAAGGTGTAGAAATCCTGTTTAACAGGTAAACAAACGAAGGTTTTATATATATTAAATGTGAATTTACATGAAAATCTATCTTTCATTTATACTTACATGTATACCCTTTCCGTGAATTAAATATCACATGTGTTATTATCATCACTTTTATGTTAAAATTGTTGGGAAACTCTAAAAATCAAATTCAAGCACAAATACATGTGTAATTGGAGAATCGATATGGAAATAATTTTATACCAATAACTTCGGCGTCCCTGCACAATCACAATATTTGTCTACAGTATCCACACACAAGTACCTGAATCGAATAAAATCTTAAAATTAAACAAGAACCACAATCACACAAGATGCACCGGATTTTTAACGAAAAAAAATCCTCATGACATGGATGGAAAAAAATTACGGGACAAATCAACAACAATCCATTATATTAAAATAATAACATAGAGTTTCTCTCTCACGATTTACCCAAATCTTTAGGAATACAAATAATAGGTTGGAGAAATATGGGATTACGTCGTATGAGATAGATCCCCAAATTAAAAATCTAAAGAGAACAAAAATACCAGAGTCGATCTCCCATCGACCTCCTCTTCTCCTTTCTCTTTTCTTCTTCTTCCCCTCTTCACTTTCTCTCCCTTGCTGCAAGCAGCCGCCGCGAGGATGCTTGCTGCCGCTAATGTTGTTCTCAATTTTTTTCCAACGTTCGCAAGAACCACGTTCGATTGAGAAAGGGGGTTTTACTTTTGGGATGATAAGATGCCCCTTACCCTCATGCTTGCTATCTTGTTCCAAGGCCAAAAATAAAAGGCACACCACAATGGGCTGGACCCTACAGCCCAACAATCTCCCCTCCAACCCATGGTGGGGGGTAACTCCAAGATGACCCCTCATCGAGAGTCCATGCTGGTTAGCCGTCGACACAACTATAGCTTCTATCTGGGAACCACCTTTCTCATTATATCAGAAGGATTTTTATTATTGTGAATCTTCTTCGGCTGCATTTGTTATTACTCAATAGCATCTCGCAACCAATGATATCTCACATCAATGTGTTTTGTACGGGAGTGATGTGGAATTCTTACTCAGATCCATAGCACTTTGATTGTCATAGAAGATCACATACTCTTCTTTCTCTAAACCCAATTCTCATAGAAGTCTCTTCAACCAAAGTATTTCTATTTATACCTCAGTTGCTGCAATGTACTCAACATCAGTGGTAGATTAAGCAACATATTTTTACAATTTAGATTGCTTGGACACAGCTCCTCATGTAAAAGTAAACAGACACCCTAATGTAGATTTACTGTGATCAAGATCACCAGCCATGTCAGCATCTGTAAAGCCTTCTAGACGTGTTCTGAAATTCCAAATGTCAAACATACTCTGGACCTATCCCTCAAATATCTAAAGATCACTTCACTGCTTCTCAGTGCTCTTTCCCTAGATTGGAAAGGAACATGCTCACTTCACCAACTGCATATGCAATATTAGTCTCGTACAGACCATTACATACATAAAACTCCCAACTGCTGAGGAGTAAGGAATGCTCTCCATCTCTTCTATATCTTCCTTAGAAGAGGGACATGACTTCTTGTTGAGCTTGAAATGACCAGCTAATGGACTACTCACAGACTTAATATTTTTCACATTGAACCTGTCAAGCACTCGTTCAATGTAATTTCCTTGTGACAACCACAATTTTTTGATTTTCTTGTCACGAGAGATATCTATGCCCAGTATTCTGCAAGCGGGTCCTAAGTCATCCATGTCAAAAGGCTTGGACAAACCTTCTTTCAGTTTATTAATCTTCTGAGTATCCTGGCCAACAATCAACATATCATCAACATAAAACAAAAGGATAATAAAGCTATTACCTGAGAATTTTCTGAAATAAACACATGTATCTACAACTACCCTATGTACTCATGGCCCATCATAAATGAGTCAAACTTCTTATACTACTATCTTTGTATTTGCTTCAATCCATACAAGCTTTTCTTCAATCTACAAACCATATGTTCTTTACCTTTCACTTTAAATCCTCCTGACTGTACCATGTAGATCTCCTCCTCCAAATCACCATGGAGAAAGACAATCTTTACATTCATCTGCTCAAGTTCTAAGTCTAAGCTTGCAACCAAGCCTAGAATCCCAAGCCTAGAACCACCTTGATAGATGTTATCTTTACAGTAGGAGAAAAGATTTCATCAAAATCAATATCCTATTTTTTGTGCAAAACCTTTCACCGTCAATTTGGCTTTATACTTTAAGTGCCCTACATTGTCATCTTTCTTCATCGTGAAAACCCACTTGTTCTTCACACTTTCCTGCCCTAAAGAAGTTTCACCAGTTTATAAGTATCATTCTGCTTATGTGAGTTCATCTCGCTCTGCATAGGTTTGAACCACTTATCCTTATCACTATGAGTTATGCCTCCTGAAAGCTCTCTGGCTCCTCCTCCTCAGTAAGCAGTACATACTAAGAGGGAGGATATCTAGATGATAGCTGGGTGACTTTGGAAGACCTTTTGATCTCTAATTTTTGATGCTCCCCCTACTCAGAAACATCATGTTCTGGACTAACATCACTACCCAATTCTACCATCTCATCATTGTCATCTTCATCTTGTATCTCTTCTCCATCTGTAGGTTGTTGTATTGGAGAAAGAATGGGTGTGCGATCTGGAACACTATAGGAAGCTTAACATTTCTACATTATTTCTGTGACGACCCGGACTCCGGATACCAGATATACCCGATAGGACTACCGAGCAGACCCGATACCACTTGGAACCCGCGAAGCCTCTCAAGAGCTGTAAAGCTCCGAAAGGAAAAAGGATTGTCGTGTAGTACATTAAAGTCGCAGATATAACAGTAAGCAATTAAATTTCATTAATCAGGTTTGCTAAAGTAGCAGAAATAAAATTACTTTTTAATTAACATTTTAATTTAACAATTATACCAGAGTCCAGTCCAAAGGAAAGATAAGTACAGTCAGGCAGAAAGAAAGACATACACTGAGGTAGGGGAAAACCCGACGCAGGTACCGCTGGCAACTACGAACACGGCACACCAGGAACCGCCAAGGAAGCAGAGACGACCACACCTAAAAAGTAGGGGTGAGCCTTGTGTCACTGGCCCAGTAGGGGTCACGCGGATCCCCACTGAAAAATAACGCAGTAACACGGAACAACTAAAACAGCAGCAGTAGTAGTAAAGCAGCAAAAAGCAGGAAACTACTACTAGAAAGCTGTAAAAGAAAAATCGGGAACGGAAGGAGTAGGAACAGCTAAAAGAAAAGGGAAAAGCTGTACCAAGCAAAGCACGGCTGCCGAACTAACCTCGGCCCCCTAAGCTACTCCAACAGCAACAGAAAGGCGAACCCTGATCTCACAAAGTCAGGAGTTACCGATCTGCTGACACATCACAAGGCCCTAGGCGAAGGCCTACGAAGACAGGCGAAAAGCCTAGAAAAGACCTGGACACACAACAAACATGGACACACACAACTAGAACGTCATGTATACAACACCGAGCTATCCTCGGCAAAGCCGAGAACGGGCTAACTCGGAAGGGGAAGCTGAACTTGTACGGAGCCAAGGTCAGGCTAACTCGGAAGGGGAAAACAGACTCCGAGAAACACGAGAGTCACATGTCACGTGACGGAAGCACCTCCTTACTAGAAGAACAGCCAACTGCGTCCACTGACGTCTTATGCTGTGCCTACAAGTGTCTGTCTACGATGCCTACAAGATGACAGAGACTAAGACACTGTCAGAACCAGAACCAGGAACTACAGTAACGAGTGACTAGTCAGGGTCACGCCCGTCGGCGCAAGTCCAAAGCCCCTGATCACGTGTGCACACACAGGCTCGTGCCTAGAGCCAGGCCTCTAGCTAGTTTCCCCCCAGCAGGACGCTACCGTTAAGCAGGGGCCCACGGAACTAGCTTAAAAACCGTGTCTCGGGAACTGCCCCGCCACATGGGCCGACACGCCGTAACGTGTCGTAAGGCTACGACTAGTGGAGGCTCACTAGACACAGAACTCTGAAACACAAGCGCTGTAGTACTGACAGGCAAGGAAGCACTCTCGTATGTACTACGAAGCACCAGGGCACCACAACGACTGCCAACAGACTCAGGACAGGGCAACTAGACTTGAAAACACAACGATCCTTGAGTCTCACGACTCGGGGTCAAGATCGTCGTGCGATGGCAGAGACACGCCGCCAATCGGTCTAACCCTAAGCCAGAGGAAACGACGCAACCGCGTAAAATGATACACGGAGACCTGAGGGATCACTAAGACCCTCGACACACCTGGACACACAGACCGAGGTGGGACAATACCTCAAGGCATCCAGAACCACTGTCTCGAGCTATCAAGAATAGTCGGGACACACACAAGGTCTTATGTCAACCATTGGATCTTACTAGGTTGACCAGGACCTGACAATGACTTGGAAGCAATACAGAAACAGGCAGGCATGGCTACCTTATAACGTGGTCATAGCCCTCATAGGATGTCAAGAGACATCCACGGGTCAACGGGCAACCACAAGGTCAAGCCAAGACCCTTAGAAATCAAAAGCACGGAAAACAACACCCTGGGGATATGGCGGTCTACCTTTTGGCAGCTGTATAGAAAAAGCGGTCGAGGGTAGGGCCGCTACACCCCAACAGGCACAAGACTCTGGCGGTTCTAGATTAGGCCGCTAGGGGACTGTAGTGGTCAAGGATTAGGCCGCTAGGCTCAGTCGCCCTGAACCGACCTATCTAGTCAAACCACCAGTAGCGGTCTAGAGTAGACGCGCTACACGGACGTGGCGGTCTAAGAGTGAACCGCCACACAAACCGTCCTAAAATATTGACCTAAGTCAAGCGACATGTAGCGGCCTAGGAAAGGCGCGCTACAGCGAAGAAACGCATGAAGGTTTGGCCGCCAAGGCCAACCGACTTAAATTCTTAACTAGGTCTAAAACCATGGTAACGCGAATACTGAGGCAGATCACAAACCGTCGAAACCATCCCTTCAAGACGGGAACTCGAGGGAGGCCACTCACATGTGGGGGAACCCCACCGCACTCACACCGATACACGGTGACTCGATCGAGCGCAACACGAAGCCCGGGACACACATCCCTACGGGCATGCTAATCGAAGTAACACGGCACCTCCCGACACCCCAGAAACATGGACACAGAACCCATAGGGTGTTCGGGACACTCCCGAGGCCATAGGTCGGTCATTGGGTCTCAACCGGACCGACAAGGACTCAAACGAACAAAAACACAGGATTTTCGGTCGACCGGGACCCTGGGGTCGGTCGACCGGCCCAGGTGGTCCGGTCAACCGGACCATCAGCTGGACCCGACACGGTCCATGAACGCCCGCCGGTCGATCGGCCCATCCGGTCCGGTCGACCGGTTACGACGGGAAACCGACCGAACCGAGCCCTAACGCCCGATTCCACGCCCCGTTCGATTCCGATCGAAGGGGAAAACAACCACAATCACAATACCGACCTTCCACACTCCGAAAGGGGTCAAAACAACGCACAAACGGCTTGAAACGGACAATTCCACCGAATTGACCCTAATTGAGTCACCGGGGTTCCCGGGCTCGTACCGGGGGCAAATGACAACCGATCGACACGAAATCAGTGGATCTGGAACACTGACATTCTAGGGGTTTGATTGATACCAACTGATCTAAAAATCATCGTCGTTTTCGGCGAACCCTGCGAACACCCCAAAAGTATGATTTTCCCGAATGTGAACGAAACCCGCTCAAACTCGCACCAAACAACGCAAAATTACAGGGAAAACGTAGAGGAGAAGTAGGTGATCCGTCTCCCTACCTCCACCGAAGATTCTGTGCACCGAGGTGACTAAACCACGCCGAAAATCGCATCGCGAGCTCGACCGTCGGCTTTGAATCCACCGTTTAGGATCGCGTCAGAAACGGTCTGATCCTCGCCCCATCGCGCTCCGGACCACTCCCACGACATCTCCTCTACCTGCCCGAGCCTCCTCCGTCTGCAGTCGGAGCCGGGAGGGCGAGAGAAGAGAGAAAACGGGGGAGAGAGGAGTCACAGCGGCAAATGAAAGGGAGGAGAGAGGAAGAAGAAAGAAAAAGAATAAAAGGAAAAGAAATTAGGAAATTTTCCTAATTTTTGAAAATTCGATAATTGGTCCGAAAATGGACTAATTCAGAAAAATGCGCAAAAATAGTCGAAACGATCCTCGGGAAGAGTACAACGCGACTGCGGCGTCCACGAGTCGATGAACTGAGAAATAAACTCACCGCAGGGTTCCATAACTTATACGAGAGAAAAATTCACACGGATCGTAAAACTCAACTCAAGACCCACAAAAGATATCCGAAACTCTCCGAAGAAGATCCAAAAGACCCGATAAGAATCCAGGGTATTACAGCCTCCCCTCCTTCAAGAAATTTCATCCTAAAAATTTAAGGAACGAACAAGAAGAAGCAGGGAAGAACAAACCCCAAGACACAACTTGAAACAACACGAATCTCAAAAAATACCATTCAGAGGAACACTTGTCAGACCATAATCACAAGCACACGATCTGGATCGAGCATGGCACCCAAGTGAATACAAGTCTGACACCTCCGAAACAAGGCAACGTCGCTTACGTCTCACAGGAAAGGAGACATGACCCATGCCATGACGACATATATCGATAAAATAAAACGACAGACACGGCAAGCATCAGCTTAAACAAGGAAGCATAGTCCTCTCAGCTGACAGCTCGACATCATCGGATCCAGTGCCACGGGCAACCACGAGAGCCTGGCACACAGGACGCCAACGACAACACCGGACCACAAGCACAATCAAGTCAGTCCTTACTCAGATATTACATCTGATCGAGTCGCATGCTAACTCTATCAGGAAAGAAGAGTACAACACAACTAATCGACAAGATCATGGTCCACACAGTGCCAAGGCAGATTCACGGGGAAACAACGACAAAACGACAACATTAACACTTGCAGGATCCCGACTCCGTACTGAACACAGAACCACGGAACACAACTGCAAGCTGGGTCACATCAAGGCACAATAACAGCTGAACACACGACTATAAGTGACTAGTCATGCAACGAGCAGCTCACCAAGAAAAGACCCACGACAACAAGAACGACAATCTTGGGAAACACATCTCAAGGACCACGATCACGTCCCGAGAGCATAAAATCCAAGGAAGGATTGCAGAGCAGAGGGTACTCAACCAACAGAAATACCGACAGATTCCCCAATACTCACAAATGCTAGTCCCAACACCAGAATGCCTTCAAGAACAACGGCACGACAACAGACAACATCAAGGCACAAGAAGCCAAGATGAAGTCACATCGAGAAAAACAATTCTCTCGACTGGTCAGAATCTTACGACCAATGATCCTTGACCTGCGGGTTATGGGCCCACACGCTTCCGCTGCGCACTCACACAACGCACACATGCATCAGAAAACACCTCGGCATTCGCATCTCAGCACACGTATGGCACCATCGCAATTCATGAAAACCGCAATATAACACGCTACGAGTACTGATCCTGCGAGCAACCGATCACAAGGAGCCTAAGTGCAAATGAAGGAGAGTATCAGCTTCAGCACAAAGCACAAAGAAAGGCTAATCTTAGGTTACCATTACGTCCTGAAAGAATAAATGAGCCTTCACAACACATCGGCCGCTAGACACGACATGACGAACACGGTGCACAACGGCTCTTAATACAAGGATTAAGTACAAAGCCAAGCAACCGCAGAACAAGGAGCAGATCAGGCTCAAAATAAACACTGTCCGCACTTAAGCAGACATAGGACAAAGGTCTCACTAAGACAACACTTCTAAGGCTCACCTCGAAAAGACTCCACCAAATAGGATGAGAAGTATCAAGCTCGACTAACACTAGCTCACCTGGAATAAAAAATCCTAGATTCGCTTGAGCATCTTCTCAATCGAGGTAATAAAGCAATCACTTCAACAGAAACGAAACACCTCAGGAGCTGAACAAACTTAAGCTGGGACGACCAAAAAAACATAAGAACGTGTATGACCATCACACCGACTCAAAAAGTCACCAGCCCCCTGAACGAGCCACGGAAAAATCTAGAACAATGTACTACAAATTCAAGCCTATCGGCAAACTTTGCCAAGTACAACACGATCAAGTCAAAAACCACGATGAAAAAGAGCATCCCATCGCATCCTGACGAGAGTAAAATCATCTCGTACAGTGCCAACACAGCACGCACAAGACCACTTACGGAAAACAAAGCGACAAGGAATCGCGAAACCTAAGCCAGCGAAAGACTGTACTGGACTTTCAGAACTCTGGACACTGTATATCTCAGATTCCCATGTACTTCACACAACAACCGCTCTGATACCACCTGTGATGACATGGACTCCGGATACCGGATATACCCGATAGGACTACCGAGCAGACTCGATACCACTTGGAACCCGTGAAGCCTCCCAAGAGCTGTAAAGCTCCGAAGGGAAAAAGGATTGTCGTGTAGTACATTGAAGTCGCAGATATAACAGTAAGCAATTAAATTTCATTAATACGGTTTACTAAAGTATCAGAAATAAAATTACTTTTTAATTAACAGTTCAATTTAACAATTATACCAGAGTCTAGTCCAAAGGAAAGACAAGTTCAGTCAGGCAGAAAGAAAGACGTACACTGAGGTCGGGGGAAACTGTTAGGGTGCTAGGCCCGGATACAGAGGGGGGTGAATGTATCCTTCTATGTATAATGGCCAGATAAAAACTTGGATGCTCAAGCAATCTGATGAACCAGTTGAAAATCCTTTTAAACAAAAGAGCAAATATGTAACTGGCCCCCAAATAACCAACTAGCGGAAGCAGCACAAATGAGAATAAGAAATCTCAAGACAATCTGTGAAGGGTGGTAGGAGATATGGAAGAACACACTACAAGCAAACCACTGCTCAAAGATTTTAAGGTGGTTCGGTCCTCCAGACCTACATCCACCCCTCACTCCCAACCGGAGTGAGGCTTCACTAGCAAACGCTAGAACCAAGCAGACTCAGTCTGCAAACAGTTGCTGCCACACAGCATGACCAGGGGAACAGCCTCCCCTCTTCCTCCCAACAGGAGGGACACCCAAGTGACTCCCAGCCACTTGGAAACTAGAGGTCGAAGACCTCTCTTCCTCCAGACCAGGAGGGACCACTGGACTTGCAACCACAAGCCCAGAACCGGAGGACTAGCCTCCCTTCCTCTAACCAGAGGGCAACCCACAAGTGACAACCTGTCACTTGCAACCTGGAGATCAGATCTCCCTTCTCCTGAACCAACAGGAGGAACCCGATCCCCAACAGGGCAATCGGAAGAACAAAGATGATCAGAAAACAAAGGAAAACAATAAAGGAAAATAACACAGCAATCAGAAAGCTGTAAAATGAAATGCACAATGTGGCTCTCAACGGAGCTGACTGGCCTGGATCTGATCCATGGTCCAGTGAAGACAGATCTTCAAGCAGCTTCTTCCTTCTTCTCCACGAGCTCTCTCGCTCACTCTCTTTCTCTCTTTTTTTCTCTTCTGCTCTCCAAATCTCTCACTCTCTATCTCTCTTTCTTTCTCTTCTACTCTCCTAATCTCTCTCTTTCTCTTCTACTCTCCTAATCTCTCTCTTTCTCTTCTTTTCCTTCTGCTCTTCTTCTCTTTCTTTTCTTCTGGATCGAACTCTCTTCACTTCTCCTTTTTTGCTTTTTCCTTTCGATCAACCTTCATCTGTGGACGAAGGCTTCCTTATATAGCAGCATCAGCAGGTGGGTAAGGTGCAGAATGCGTGTGCCTCCCACGCTTCATCCAGAACCTTCTTGCCACGTGCCCTTATAGCATTGGTTCCTTTAGTATCGGATCACGTGCAGCCCAGACACCGGTGAATGTTCTTCCTCGGACCTGCAAGGAGATAAAAACCATTAACACTGAGGGCCACAAGAACTAAAATTGCATGAGGTATGTGATAGCAATACGAGATGCACTTTACTGAGAACGACACGAGATACACAAGATTATTACAGTACGAGACAAGGAGAGAACGACACGAGGTCAGATGCAAACAGCACGAGGTAAAAAGAGAACGACACGAAGTATCACTGTAACAAAACAAACACTACGAAGAGAACGACACGAGATACATAATAATAAAGCTAACACCACAAAGAAAATGACACGAAGTCATAAGAGAACAGCACGAGGTGAGAAGGAAGTCTCACGGAGTGAAAAAGGTAGACAGACACGCGATCAGAAGGAACCAGGACGAAGATAGAAATAAACAATCACGAGGACATAAACACAAGAATAACACGAAGACACGAATACAAAAGCAACACGAAGACATGAATACAAAAACAACACGACATAACAAGCAGCAAAGAGAACGGCACGAGGTGAAACGACACTTTACTAAAAAGACTTGAATACACATGAAAAATAACTCGAGTACTAAGTTGTTCGAACGTACGAACGACTCGAAGACGAAAACGACACAAAAATAACATGGAACAATTCAAAGACACGAGGTCTAGGAGAAGCAACACGAAGACAAACATAACAAAGAAACGACTCGAACTAAGAACGACATGGAGACAACACAGTTAGACTCGACTTGAGATGAGGTGAAGTCTGTACAGACATGAATGTTCACATTGTATAGAATTTGAAGCAAGTGACCGAGGCGATGTGTAGACTTTACCCAATGTACATACTTGGTGGTCTTGAACATAGGTAAGGTAACGCAATGTATAGACTTACTCAAATGAGTGAACAGGTCGATGTACAGACTTGTCCAATGCATGAAGCACAGTCCACTGTATAGACTTGATGCCTTGAAGGCAATGTACAGACTTGATGCTGTACAGACTTGATGTTGATCAACAGACCTTTGAACATCAGCACAAGGCGTCAACGCTTCCATCGTGCAGCGTAGCCTCAGCTCCTCAAGCGAGATGCTCACGCCCTTGGCAACTGGACAATGCGTCAACGCATCCAGTGTCAGCGTCGACGCAGTGAGCAAGATAGAAAGGTGTGCATCTACGCAGTCAGCCAAGTGCGTCAACGCACTAAAGGCACACGACCCATGAAGATAGACAGGCAGTACAGACTTTGAAGAATAGTTCAGTGTATATACTTTGGCAAGGCAACGACGGTAAAGTTCCTGATGTACATACTTTCAGAGCTGAACGTAGGTAAAGAACCCAATATGCAGACTTGGAAGTGCAACGTAGGAATAGATGCCAATGTCTAGACTTTGGCAATCAACGATGTACAGGCTTGCACAGTTCCAGCTGAAGTATGTATAGACTTTACCTATTGAATGTGGCTGTACAGACTTGGAGAGTTGAACCCAATGTACAGACTTTATGATATGAAGCCAATGTCCAGACTTGAAGATGCTAAGCCGATGTACAGACTTTAAAGGTGTGAACAACAAGGAGTGCTGTACAGACTTTATGAGCACTGTCCAGTGTATAGGCTTGATGCCTCGAAGGCGATGTATATACTTTGATGCCCAACGCCAATGTACTGACTTTGAAGAGAAAATAAATGTATGGACTTTGACGGAGTGAGACAATGTTCAGACTTTGAAGATACACTGTGGATGTACATACTTGGAAGATCATGGAGTATATAGACTTGAAAGTCTGAAGGCGATGTATAGACTTGCCTAAGACGCAGCATGAGACGCTAGCTGAGACGGACGCTGTACAGACTTCTAAGTGCTATTGAACTATGTATGGACTTGGCTTGAGATGCTGCAAGAGACGGTGCAGGATGTATAGACTTGCTGAAACAGTCCGATGTACAGACTTAGCATGAGAAGACTGATGTGCATACTTGCTAAGTTGACGCTGCAGCCCAATGAGTTGACGCTGCAACGTATATTCTTGATGATCAACTGATGATGTATAGACTTCATCAAATGAAGAAACTGAACTGAAGCGTCGACGCATTAGCTCAAGGAGTTGACGCACTACTGTATAGACAGATACAAATATGACCAAGGGGTCGACGCATCGGCACACTGAGTTGACGCACTGCAGTGACAACTGTGCAGACAGAGTGTAGCAATGAATGCTTTATGCATCAGTTAACATGACTGAACATCAAAATATATTAAACTAAACTGAGCAGCAAGATGACTGAACATTTGAAAGACTGAATATAAGAATGACTGAATAAAACCATGGTGACTCACATTAAAACCAATCATCACAAACCCCTAAAGCCAATCATCAAAACCACAAGCCACTGACTGAACATCAAAATATATTAAACTAAACTGAGCAGCAAGATGACTGAACATTTGAAAGACTGAATATAAGAATGACTGAATAAAACCATGGTGACTCACATTAAAACCAATCATCACAAACCCCTAAAGCCAATCATCAAAACCACAAGCCACAGGAGCCAGGGGCACAACAATCTCCCCCTGTTTGATGATGGCAACAATACACAGTGAGTCATTCTGATGATGTAATACATTCTTATGAAAGTCATTCTGATGACTCAAACTATTCTCCCCCTTTGACTTCATCAAAAAAAAAAAGTTTGAAAAGTGAAAGCAAACCAGCATGCAATGATTGAATAAAATTCTCCCCCTTTGGCAAAAATCTCCCCCTTTGATATAATCTCCCCCTTTGATACCAGCAGAAAGAGATACCAAAATGCAAGAGCTCCCCCTAGAAATATGAATGCAAGAACACAATGCTCCCCCTTTAAGAGTTTCTATGCAGCATGATGCATATGACATGGAAGCTCCCCCTCAATAAGTGGAATCTTATGAGATGGATAACAAGGAGAGGTTCAGGTCAATGAATCAATGATATTTAGCAGAAGAGTTTCAAGTAGCAGATTTTCAAAGAAGATCCAATCACAAGAAGTTCAGTCAGATTTTCAAGGAGATAGCAATCTCATAAATCCAAAACATAAGTTTTTCAAAGTCTTCCATTATAAGGGCTTATGAGTGAGCGTTATTGTTCAGCATGGTTTAACCATAATGTATGCAGAGTTTATCAGTAAAATTCTGTATTGATATCTAAAACCATGGTTTAATAAGAAATTAACCAAGCCTTCATATTTATCTTGATTAATCTCTCTTTGTCTTACATAATCAAATCTATTGACTTCTTTCAGAATTACATGCACTAGTATTGAAATCAAGCAATTATGAAGTCATAGGATTTTGTCTAAGGTTGTAGCAATTTGATTTTAGCATCAATATTCAGATATTTCAATTTGTTCAAGAATTTTCTTGCTACAAATTTTACGAGCACTCTAGTTCAGTGCACACATTGCAACTAGAGGATATACCTTGATTAGAGGCCAATATCCCTAAGCCCTTAGTGTGACTAACTGTCATGTTTTATGTGAACAGAGTTAGCATTTACACATCATGACACACTACAAATCATTTTTAATGAGTGAGTTGTATTTCTCAGTGTGCATGCCATTGCTCTGCTTGATTTTCAATAAATTTTATGCAGAGTTAACTAAGGCACCTCATGACACAGTCCTTTGGACTTGTGTTTCTCAGTGACCAATGTCATTGCTCTGACAGATATAGCCCTTTAGACATTTCAGAGACATTTATTTGCTTCAAATCAATAATAGTTTCATGTACTTAACCAATTAAGGTCATGTATTCAAAAGTGTAGATTTCAGAAATTTTTCACAAGACACAGCATGAAACAAATGGTTAAGGTTTACTAAACATGCTTCAGATATTTTTAAGAGATTTTAAAGTCAAACTCTATGAACATTAAACTTAAACCACATGAGTTATTTCAGACATTCATAAGAATGTATAATAGAAGATTTCTAGTTCAAAATTTTCAGATTTATGATCGAGATAGCCCATTGAAATCTTCATGAAGGACTGATTGAATTCTGATATCAAATGATACCAATTGTTACCAATTGATAGGAGAGATTTTGAAGCTCAGTGTTTTCAAATTATGATCACGGTTTGGTCAAATAGAATCAATGAAAGGGATATGCACACAAGGCAAGATATCAGAAGGTCAGGTAAATTCCAGGATGTTCAAAGTTAACATGCAATGAACTCTGACATAAATGTATGCACATGACTATCTTCGTGCAATGTATTGACTCCCCCTGATACTATGCATTCAATTACCCTTTTTGATATTTTTAATGCAGTAAAGTGCAATGCAATTAACTACATGCATGCAAAGACTCAACACTGAATGCTATGCAAGGACATACAACATAACGCAGTCCTACATGCATTGAACAACTTCATTGACAGTCATGCAAATGATGTATGCAGACATTTGACACATGCATTGACTGTATTTACTAACTGAACCATTCACAATCAGCAAGTTATGCATTTAATAACAAACATGCAATGCATTGATACAAAACACATGCATCGACTCTATACATTAAAGAACCGTTTAGCTTAGTGCAAAATGCAGTGCATCTAGCATCTTATTCATTTAGTGCAAACAACAGCATGAGAAGAGCATCAAATATATTCAGAATTGAATTCAGTGAAGAGATCATCAAAATTCAGACAAGCAGATCAACATGAAATTCACATTTTTTCATACTCACAAATTCAGATAATGAATTTAAAACAGATTTCAGAACTGACCTGAATTGAGTCCTGGGGTTTTCTTTTGAGTGTCTTGGTTAACCCCTTTTATTTCTCCTTCCAAGGCACACCTGCAGCAAGTCAATCAATTTGATCTTGCAGAAACCCAAGCTGCCTTGGGTCCTGTATAAGCCCTAACATGTGTTCTAAACAATTTCTTAGTAGTATTATCATCATGATCCATCAGGGAACAGTTATCCATGAGATGACCAAAATTTCCACAATCTCTACATGATGTAGCAAACCTTGAATTCTTTTTGTGGACATTATTATCATCATGGAATCTATGTGAATTTGTATGAAAATTTTTGTTACTTGCATGAGGTTTTGATTTAGCATTGCCTGCCCACAAGCATTCAGAAGCTCAGTGGCCAGGTTTTTCACATTCAAAACATACAAGAATCTTTTCTGTAAAAATAGGTTTATTTCTGCCAAGAATATTTCTATTTTCAGGGAATTCATCAAATTTGGAATTAAAATATTTTCCCTGAGCATACCAGCAGTCCTTGACTGCATGCCCATACTTGCCACATTCAGAACACCTTAGGTGCTTACCTCTTGAACCATTATATCCCCATGAAGTCTTAAACCAACACTCAACAGCTTCATGACCACGTTTGTTACAGTTATAACAAATGATGTGTTGGTTTGAAGCATACATGCTTCTTTTGGGGTGATGATGAGCAGAAGACCTAGCATGCATTTTGTCATCTTGTTTCATGATGAAACATGCATCCATGAAATGACCATGCCTACCACAGCAATGACAAGATGTATCAGGCTTCCTAGTAGCATGATTTCTACCAAATGAATTTCTCGAATGCAATGTTTCACTTGCATGCCCATCTTCAATCAACAATCTGCAATCATCCATTACATGGCCTACCTTGCCACAATAATGGCGTGAAACACTCTTATCAGATGCATATGGATAATTAATTGAGCTATGAGTAGTATGCATTGAGTCATCAGTTGCAGTATAGGTAGCAGATTTAAAGACACAAGTAGGGACATGTTTATCCTTGTTTTTCTTACCATTTTTGCTCATTTGTTTACTCTTGTTTACAACTTTTATTTGTTCTTTATTTTTCTGGGCCTTGAATTGGAAAACAGATGATGTAGATATTTTAGGAGGCCCAGAGCAGCTTGCAGTGTCAGAGTTGTGAACAAAAGTAGTGTACAACTTTTTCTTAACAGATTTTTTAATTTGCGATTTGCATCCTTGCTCTCCACTTGATTTACTGGCGTTATCACACAAATGAACATTCATTTTCTCTTTTCCCTTGATAGATTTAGACATGGAACAAACAAGTTTACTTATTTCAGATTGGAGAGAACAAATTTTGAGTTCTGAATTAGTCATGTCTTCCTCACATGTGATAATTTGTCTCTGCATGACATCATTCAAATTTTTAACTATTTCTAGTTCCTGTTTCAGTTTCAATTCATTCTCAAATTGAATTTTCTTATCAGCAGATTTTTCTTTTTCAAATGACAACCATTTTTCAGAAAAGACAATATTAAGAACCATTAGCCTTTTATTTTGATCTTTTAGATGAGAGTTTTCTTCAATCAACTTGTTTTCAAATTCTTCTTTCAATTTCAATTCAGTTTTTAGATTTTCATTTTCAGCCTTTAGACTTGTGATTTCAGCATTTTTCTCTTTTCTTAATTTTCTCTTTTCTGATTTGACTCTTTCATATTTATCTAGAAGATGCTCATGCACGGCAACTAACTCATCATGGCTAATATCCTCGGTCTCAGAGACTACCTGGGATGAGGACTCATCTGATTGATCACTCCTTCTTGCCATGAGACATTCTTCTTCCTGTTCCACGTGTGTTGTAGTCACTCTATCAAACATTTCCTTTGCAGTGCTACAATCTGAGAAAGAGGAAAAATCATCAGAACAGATTGCAGCCTTCATTAAATTTAGAGCTCTCACATTATCATCATTTTTCAACTTGTGAACATGAGTCCACTTGGACTTATCCTTAGGAAGTTCATGTGGACTGTGAGAGATAACCTTCCACAATTGTGGATTAATAGAGTTAACATGCTTGTGCATACGATATAGCCAGAATTTAATATTTGAACCACTGAATAGTGGAGGATGAGCCATGACAGCACAACAGATTAATGCAACAGGAATATTGATGCACTAAAAATAAATTAGCACCGAAAACCAGAGATCGAATCTGCAGGTTGTTGGACCTTGTATGCAGACACCGCTCTGATACCAACTGTTAGGGTGCTAGGCCCGGATACAGAGGGGGGTGAATGTATTCTTCTATGTATAATGGCCAGATAAAAACTTGGATGCTCAAGCAATCTGATGAACCAGTTGAAAATCCTTTTAAACAAAAGAGCAAATATGTAACTGGCCCCCAAATAACCAACTAGCGGAAGCAGCACAAATGAGAATAAGAAATCTCAAGACAATCTGTGAAGGGTGGTAGGAGATATAGAAGAACACACTACAAGCAAACCACTGCTCAAAGATTTTAAGGTGGTTCGGTCCTCCAGACCTACATCCACCCCTCACTCCCAACCGGAGTGAGGCTTCACTAGCAAACGCTAGAACCAAGCAGACTCAGTCTGCAAATAGTTGCTGCCACACAGCTTGACCAGGGGAACAGCCTCCCCTCTTCCTCCCAACCGGAGGGACACCCAAGTGACTCCCAGCCACTTGGAAACTAGAGGTCGAAGACCTCTCTTCCTCCAGACCAGGAGGGACCACTGGACTTGCAACCACAAGCCCAGAACCAGAGGACTAGCCTCCCTTCCTCTAACCAGAGGGCAACCCACAAGTGACAACCTGTCACTTGCAACATGGAGATCAGATCTCCCTTCTCCTGAACCAACAGGAGGAACCCGATCCCCAACAGGGCAATCGGAAGAACAAAGATGATCAGAAAACAAAGGAAAATAATAAAGGAAAATAACACAGCAATCAGAAAGCTGTAAAACGAAATGCACAATGTGGCTCTCAACGGAGCTGACTGGCCTGGATCTGATCCATGGTCCAGTGAAGACAGATCTTCAAGCAACTTCTTCCTTCTTCTCCATGAGCTCTCTCGCTCACTCTCTTTCTCTCTTTCTTTCTCTTCTACTCTCCAAATCTCTCACTCTCTATCTCTCTTTCTTTCTCTTCTACTCTCCTAATCTCTCTCTTTCTCTTCTACTGTCCTATTCTCTCTCTTTCTCTTCTTTTCCTTCTGCTCTTCTTCTCTTTCTTTTCTTCTGGATCGAACTCTCTTCACTTCTCCTTTTTTGCTTTTTCCTTTCGATCAACCTTCATCTGTGGACGAAGGCTTCCTTATATAGCAGCATCAGCAGGTGGGTAAGGTGCAGAATGCGTGTGCCTCCCACGCTTCATCCAGAACCTTCTTGCCACGTGCCCTTATAGCATTGGTTCCTTTAGTATCGGATCACGTGCAGCCCAGACACCGGTGAATGTTCTTCCTCGGACCTGCAAGGAGATAAAAACCATTAACACTGAGGGCCACAAGAACTAAAACTGCATGAGGTATGTGATAGCAATACGAGATGCACTTTACTGAGAACGACACGAGATACACAAGATTATTACAGTACGAGACAAGGAGAGAACGACACGAGGTCAGATGCAAACAGCACGAGGTAAAAAGAGAACGACACGAAGTATCACTGTAACAAAACAAACACAACGAAGAGAACGACACGAGATACATAATAATAAAGCTAACACCACAAAGAAAACGACACGAAGTCAGAAGAGAACAGCACGAGGTGAGAAGGAAGTCTCACGGAGTGAAAAAGGTAGACAGACACGCGATCAGAAGGAACCAGGACGAAGATAGAAATAAACAATCACGAGGACATAAACACAAGAATAACACGAAGACACGAATACAAAAGCAACACGAAGACATGAATACAAAAACAACACGACATAACAAGCAGCAAAGAGAACGACACGAGGTGAAACGACACTTTACTAAAAAGACTTGAATACACATGAAAAACAACTCGAGTACTAAGTTGTTCGAACGTACGAACGACTCGAAGACGAAAACGACACGAAAACAACATGGAACAATTCAAAGACATGAGGTCTAGGAGAAGCAACACGAAGACAGACATAACAAAGAAACGACTTGAACTAAGAACGACATGGAGACAACACAGTTAGACTCGACTTGAGATGAGGTGAAGTCTGTACATACATGAATGTTCACATTGTATAGAATTTGAAGCAAGTGACCGAGGTGATGTGTAGACTTTACCCAATGTACAGACTTGGTGGTCTTGAACGTAGGTAAGGTAACGCAATGTATAGACTTGCTCAAACGAGTGAACAGGTCGATGTACAGACTTGTCCAATGCATGAAGCACAGTCCACTGTATAGACTTGATGCCTTGAAGGTAATGTACAGACTTGATGCTGTACATACTTGATGTTGATCAACAGACCTTTGAACATCAGCACAAGGCGTCAACGCTTCCATCGTGCAGCGTAGCCTCAGCTCCTCAAGCGAGATGCTCACGCCCTTGGCAACTGGCCAATGCGTCAACGCATCCAGTGTCAGCGTCGACGCAGTGAGCAAGACAGAAAGGTGTGCGTCTACGCAATCAGCCAAGTGCGTCAACGCACTAAAGGCACATGACCCATGAAGACAGACAGGAAGTACAGACTTTGAAGAATAGTTTAGTGTATATACTTTGGCAAGGCAACGACGGTAAAGTTCCTGATGTACATACTTTCAGAGCTGAACGTAGGTAAAGAACCCAATGTGCAGACTTGGAAGTGCAACGTAGGAATAGATGCCAATGTCTATACTTTGGCAATCAATGATGTACAGGCTTGCACAGTTCCAGCTGAAGAATGTATAGACTTTACCTATTGAATGTGGCTGTACAGACTTGGAGAGTTGAACCCAATGTACAGACTTTATGATATGAAGCCAATGTCCAGACTTGAAGATGCTAAGCCGATGTACAGACTTTAAAGGTGTGAACAACAAGGAGTGCTGTACAGACTTTATGAGCACTGTCCAGTGTATAGGCTTGATGCCTCGAAGGCGATGTATATACTTTGATGCCCAACGCCAATGTACTGACTTTGAAGAGAAAATAAATGTATGGACTTTGACGGAGTGAGACAATGTTCAGACTTTGAAGATACACTGTGGATGTACATACTTGGAAGATCATGGAGTATATAGACTTGAAAGTCTGAAGGCGATGTATAGACTTGCCTAAGACGCAGCATGAGACGCTGGCTGAGACGGACGCTGTACAGACTTCTAAGTGCTATTGAACTATGTATGGACTTGGCTTGAGATGCTGCAAGAGACGGTGCAGGATGTATAGACTTGCTGAAACAGTCCGATGTACAGACTTAGCATGAGAAGACTGATGTGCATACTTGCTGAGTTGACGCTGCAGCCCAATGAGTTGACGCTGCAATGTATATTCTTGATGATCAACTGATGATGTATAGACTTCATCAAATGAAGAAACTGAACTGAAGCGTCGACGCATCAGCTCAAGAAGTTGACACACTACTGTATAGACAGATACAAATATGACCAAGGGGTCGACGCATCGGCACACTGAGTTGATGCACTGCAGTGACAACTGTGCAGACAGAGTGTAGCAATGAATGCTTTATGCATCAGTTAACATGACTGAACATCAAAATATATTAAACTAAACTGAGCAGCAAGATGACTGAACATTTGAAAGACTGAATATAAGAATGACTGAATAAAACCATGGTGACTCACATTAAAACCAATCATCACAAACCCCAAAAGCCAATCATCAAAACCACAAGCCACAGGAGCCAGGGGCACAACAGAAACCCGACGCAGGTACCGCTGGCAACTACGAACACGGCACACCAGGAACCACCAAGGAAGCAGAGACGACCACACCTAAACGCAATGGTGAGCCTCGTGTCACTGGCCCAGTAGGGGTCATGCAGATCCCCACTGAAAAACAACGCAGTAACACAGAACAACTAAAACAGCAGCAGTAGTAGTAAAGTAGGAAAAAGTAGGAAACTACTACTAGAAAGCTGTAAAAGAAAAACCGGGAATGGAAGGAGTAGAACAGCTAAAAGAAAAGGTAAAAGCCGTACCGAGCAAAGCACGGCTGCCGAACTAACCTTGGCCCCCTAAGCTACTCCAACAGTAATAGAAAGGTGAACCTGATCTCACAAAGTCAGGAGTTACCGATCTGCTGACACAGCACAAGGCCCTAGGCGAAGGCCTACGAAGACATGCGAAAAGCCTAGAAAAGACCTGGACACACAACAGACATGGACACACACGACTAGAACGTCGTGTATACGACACCGAGCTATCCTCGGCAATGCCGAGTGTTGGTCCCGGGGTAGGCGAGCGGACAAGAAGGGGGGGTTGAATTATCCCCGACACTAGATGGCAACTTAAAACAGCTACGTAGTGGAATTAACACAATTAATGAGATTGAAGAATGTAACTAAATAAGTTAACTAAATTCTCTCAATCTCTCCATTCACACACGATCACACAAACGGATTTGAACAATAAGGCAAACAACCACAACACAAACCACAATCCAAAGCACAATGCACAGAGATTTTTAAGGTGGTTCGGGACCACGACGGGCTCCCTACGTCCACCCCTCACCAAACCCGGGGAGGCTTCACTCGGGGATAAATCCCCAAAATGGAGATGAGGCTCCAAACACACACACACACACACACACACACACACACACACACACACACACACACACACACACACACACACACACACACACACACACACACACACACACACACACACACACACACACACACACACACGGAGACTCGGTCTCCAACACGATCCGACGACCAGATCACAACACACACAACCACGCTGCAACAAACGCAGCACAATAACCACACGACCGCATGCAAGCAATCAAACACGACCGTATACACAGACGGTCACTCACACACGTATATCTCTAATGTTCGGAAGATAAACATAAATGTTCAAATCATGCTAAACCCAAGATATAGAGCATGAAACACATCCCAAAGAACAAACAAAAGATATAGAGATGATCCCCCTTTGTCTTCAATGGCCGGAAGACGATGTTCTTTGATGGTCGGGTCAGAGAGAAGTCGGATGTAGACGATTCTTCCGTCCTCTTGATCCTCTCGTCGATCCGCTCCTTTTCTTCTTCTTCCACGAGCTCCAAATCTTCACGGATGTAGATGATATCCTCCCCTTAAGAGCTCCTCCACCGTTTCCCCCTTTTCTTCTCCTACAAGGAACAACAATTAGGCATTAGGGTTCATCAAGACCAAACTGGGATTTCTCATTCATATATATAGGAAACTTACCCAAAGACCCAAATACCCCTCCCAATATGTGTTAAAAACACCCTAATATGTTTAGGAACCATTTGGGGGTATTTTGGTAATGTTTAGAAAGGTTTTCTTCGCAAATCCCGTGCCGGAATGGGTCGACCCCTGGACAACCAGAGGGCGGGCAGAAGCAAAATAAAAACCCAGAACCCAGGGGTCGACCCATGGGGTCGACCCATGCAGTGTGGGTCGACCCCTGCACACTGGGTCACAAAAATGTGTTCTGTCCAGATAGAACACTTGGGGGTCGACCCATGGGGGTCGACCCATGCCAGAAATGGTTGGAAAAACACTGCAAACCTTATTCAAATCAAACAAAAAAAATGGTTAGATGTTACTATCATCCACTTGACATGAGAGGGTTTAAAAACTATCATTGAACCTGCACAAACATGATAAATCAAGAGGTTAGATGAGAATCAACATTCTTTGCATCAACCATTAACTCTATGAACATGTTCAAAATAAAATACATCATTAAACATATTCAAACATGTATTTGGCTTCTCATATCAATCAACAAAAATACATTCCACCAAATGACATGATTTTGATATGATGAACATGAATCTCTCTCAAACAACCAACTACAATGACATTGGAGCTCAACCACAACCTCCACCAATTCAAGCACACGAGGTGGTTAGATATTATCATGATCCACTTGATATGGAAGGGTATAAAAATCATCCTTGGAGCTACAAAATCACAAGAGTATCAAGTTACCATAGGTATGAAAGTTAAGAGCTCATAAACTTGATTCTTCCAAAAGAACCTCCATAACTTGTCAACCTTCCAAATGCTTATTGCATAAATAAATGTTTCCATAAAGACATGAGTCACAAGCTTTGGCATTTGAAGTACTTTGAATCTTCCATCACATCCAGGGCATATACAATGATATGGGAGCACAATCGTTCAAATAACATTGCCAAGATATGTTTACATATCATGAAACTCAATTTGACAAAGTATGAACACCGAAACTCACATATGCAAACATATGCAAATATGCATTTTCATTATGCATCACCATGATCTCACACACATATGTAGATATGCATATTTGTAATGATGTTTCCATAATTTCATTGTCATTCAATTACAAAGCAATCTTACCAAGTGTATATGCAATGTATGTGCAATGTGTTAACATCAAAACTTGTATGAGCCTTACAAAGTCACAAATGCATCCACATGATGAAATCACAGTAACAATATTTTGTAATCATCAAATCACATACACAACAATCTCCCCCATTGTGACGACCCGGGATCCGAGTACCAGAAAGGAACCGGCGCGTCTCGAATCTCGGCCCGCCAACCCACGAGCCCGAAGACTCGAAAGGGTAAAAAGGGATGGTGTGGGAGTACAAGAGAAGCTGAAGCAACTACAGAGATAGCACAGTAATCTAAAATAAAATGCACAGCATAATATAAATAAATAAACTGCTACAAGGTCCACTGAGTCTCATGTCCAAGTCAAGTACAGTCAACAGAAGGAAAAGTACAACTACACGGGGCATCCCCCGGCTCTGGCAGACTGGCGACTAACCCAGACTAGAAGGACCACGCTGAAACTCGGCCGTGCCTCCCGACGACCCCGCCTCACCTGAAAAGTAGGGGTGAGCCTCATTTCATTGGCCCAGTAGGGATCCCCCGGACCCCCACCGCACGACGAGAAAATGACAGCAAGGCGCAAACAACCACGGGAGGTAACCCTACCTAGCAGAAGTACGGCAGGAACGACAAGCAGCAATAAATAAACGGAAAAGCTGTCTAACAACCACACCGCATATCCGAACCTCAGTCCGACAAAACTCGAGTCCGAACCTGCCAGCAGACAGGAGCACCACCCACTAGAAGAACGACCGGATGCGTCCCCTGACGTCTTATACCGCGTCACAAGTGTCTAGCTACAGCGCCCCGGGCGCGAGACTCAAACACACACAGTAACTAGTACCACAAACAAGGACTAGCTGAGGTCGCGCTCGTCAGCGCGGGTCCGAACCCTCAGCCCCGTGTGCACACTCAGACCATACGCCCTAGGCATGTCCTCTAGCTGGTAATTCCCCCTAAGCCCGGACTCGGCCGTACGTGGGGGCCCTACGGTAACCAGCCTACTCACCGTCTCTCTCGGGTCAGCCGCTCCACCACTCCCGGGTGGGTCAACACCGCGTGCCGTAAGAAGGCTCCGACTAGTGGACGTGTCACCGGAGGTGAGACTCGACTCACGGAAACCACCGACCATTCACTAACACAGACTCTTGGTAACCCAGATGGTAGGTGCGGAAGCCGGGGACACGTACGAGGTCCGATCGTCCCTCAAGTCACGCAGCACCCCTACCAAGGTAACTGATTCTCCGGGGACCCCCGGGGCGCCCCTGTGGCTTTCACTGGGTGCCCACGGCAACACTCGGGCCACACGCCATGATCGGATCCGAGACTTGCTCCACCGGAGGTACAACCACCAAAAGAAACGTGGTTGGGGGGGGGGGGTTAACGCGCTAGGGACCCAGGGCGTGACACTGTCGCGCTATGGTTCCCTAGCGCGACCAAAGAAGAACGCGCTAGCAGGAGCTAGCGCATTCTTCAAGAAGGCGCTAGCCTAAGCTAGCGCGTTCAATAAGAACGCGCTAGGAAAGGCTAGCGCGTTCTCCAAGAACGCGCTACCTTCCCTAGGCGCTACACGAACTGCCAAACTGTTCGTCTTCTCAGACGAACGCGCTCGGACGACACGGCACGTTCAAACTGAACGCGCCACTGGACTATAGCGCGATAACGGGCCGAGCCCGGTTCGCGTAAAACGCCCGGAAAATTCAAAACCACGCCCATTCACCCCCCTTGGTGAAGGGAAAACAACGGGGAATCACCCCCAGACATCCTAGCATGCATCTAGAGCCCCAAATCGATCAAAAACACTCCAAAACTATGGATCCGGCGCTCAAACCCCAAGCATGGAAAATAGCCCTCCCGGCATGAATCAAGCCACTCTCGGCCTCTCCACGGCCTAGAAATCACGAGGAATGCTGTAAAGAGGTCAAGGATCCGTCCCCCTACCTCAATGAAGCTTGAAATCCACCGGGAAGTCGCCGATCTCCGAATCTAGCTCGAACACAAACTCCACCCACGTCCCACGAAAAGGGCACCGCCGCAATCCTCTCGCCGCCGCCGCCGTCACCGCGCCGTCACCGTCGTCCACCACCCGTCGCCGGAGGAGGAAGGGGCGCCGCGAAGTCCAACGGGCAAGAGGGGGGGGGGGGGAAAGTGGCCATTGCGCTCACGGGAGGAAGAAAGGAGAAGAAGAAAAGAAGAAAAAGGGAAAAAGAAAAGGGAAAATAGGGGGGGTATTTATGGAAAATCTGAAAAATGCCAAAAATATCAAAAAATAGAAAAATACATATTCTCGATCCTCGGGACGTACCGATCGCAACGGTACTACCCTCGCCTAGGTGAACGACCCGGTTCACCCGCCACGAGGTTCCGAAGGAATTGCCGAAACACACACCGGAGATCAGAAAACACAAGCGGAAAAGCCGCGGACACACTCTGGGCCTCCGAAACAACTCCGGATCGCACCGATCCGAACACGAAAGATGTCCGAAACAAAATTTCAGACACAACGGAGACAGACGCTCCGAGAGACCAGATCTGGGACCCGAAAAAGAAGGATCCGAAAAACTCGGGACATCACAGCCCTCCCCCCTTAAATAAATTTCGTCCTTGAAATTAAGGACAGGGCACTGGGACAGGGGAGGAGACTCACCCGAACAAATAAGGATACAGCTGCCGCATCTCATCCTCACGCTCCCACGATGCCTCACCACCAGAGTGACGCTGCCAGACCACCTTAACCAAAGGAATAACCTTGTTCCGTAGGCGCTGCTCACGCCGATCCTCAATCCGGATGGGGTATTCTGGAAGGGACAAGTCTGGGGTCACCTCAGGCCAAACGGCATCCTCCAGGATGTGGGAATCATCGGGCATATACCTCCGAAGCATAGACACATGAAACATATCTTGCACATAAGATAGCTCCGGGGGCAACTGCAGCCGATAGGCAACCTCACCGACACGCTCGACAATAATGAAAGGACCAATATAGCGGGGACACAGCTTCCCACGCCTGCCGAAGCGCATCACACCCTTCATGGGAGAAACTCGCAAAAACACCCGATCACCTACAGCAAAACTGAGGGGTCGCCTCCTCCGATCGGCATAGCTCTTCTGCCGGCTCTGCGTAGCCAACATCTTCTGCCGGATCAGATGCACCACCTTAGTGCACTGCTGCACCAAATCCGGTCCTGTCAGGACACGCTCTCCCACTTCGAACCAATCAAGCGGTGATGGGGGCATCTCTCGCCCCATATATTTTCAAAGCCCCGGTTGCCCGCCAGCATGGTTCCATTACATCCGTCACATTTTTCTAAGTCAATTCATGTAACTTTCATATTTTCTTTGAGTCATAATTATGTAATTTTTCTTTTATTTGAGTCTTGTACCTAGGTTAATGAGTCATTTACCTAGGTTAAGTGTCATTATGTTGATAGATTAGTTTATGGGCCCAATTCATTGGGCTTGGCCCAAGGGCACCCCCCTTCCCTTGGTTATTTGTCATTGTGTTAAGAGTCAAGGTCTTTTGTAGAAATGTGGGTTGCCTATATATAGGACCCCATTTCCTCCATTTGAAATCAATGAATCAATGAATGAAAAATTTGCCATTTTGAGAGTTTACACTTCTTATCTAGTGGAGAGATTCCATTTTTTGGGTGAGAGACCCTAGGGGAGAGATTACCCACCCATCCCACTCTTAATCTCTCTTTTTCACTCCCCTTTCTCTCTCCTCCACACCCAATTTCGAAAATTTTCTCTCTCCTCCCTTCCCAACCACCACTCTCCCACCTACCCCCATTAAAGGCCACTCCCCTTCCCCACACATCCCATTACTCCACCCCTAGTCCCAAGAGAGCTTCCACCAATCCTAGCTCCACCTCCCAACACCCAACTACCCCACCCACTTCCCCAAGCACCCTTCCCAGTACCCAAAGTAGCCCTCCACCTTCCCAAGGCACCCTTCCCATCCCCAAGACCACCATTGATCACCCCACATTAAAGGAAATTCAAACTCTCATGCCCTCCACCCACTTGTGCCCCCCCCACCTTCCTCCTTCTCCCTCCAAGCCCAAATTCGTAGCTCCTCCTCCCACCACCTGTTAGACCCCCTTCCAGACCATATTCTTCCCCTCCCACATCTTGGAACACCCCCTCCTAGATCCCCTCACAGCCAGGGTTCTCCCCACACTCATCCACCTCCATTTCCCCTCCCATATACCCCATTCCCCCCCACCATCTTCAACCTCCAGTTTTTAATTCGCTGGCAGCAGAAGAGTAGCAGTTTGCAGAGGTGACCCCAACCACATCCTAGAGAATCTGAAGTCCCAAGAGGTATCCACGGAAGCGTATACCTGTCTTCTTCGCAACGGCGGTGGTCTTGTCCCCTTCCGAGCTCCGAGCTGACTGGGAGATCTGTTCTCCCACAACTGCACAGAGCTGCCCCTGCTGAGCACCTGAGCCGTAGTAGAAGCTCTGCCACGATGAACCTTGGAAGATTCAGGCCACAAGTTCTTCTGCAAAGTTGTTCTTCTTCCTGTCTACTTTCAGAATCAAGAAGTGGAACTTTGATCGACATCCGTGGGCCAGAGTTATCATTTTTCTCCCTCGGGTACGCGGTTCTGCTTCCCACAGCCTACACGAACCTGTCATCAGTGTTCAGAGTCCCCTGGTCTTCTCCGGCATTGTTTGTCTTCCCCGTCAATTTCTCTGCAAAGAGGACTTGTCCACAATTCCAAAAAATCTGGTGGTGTTTGATTCTGAGTTCGGGAGCTGACGGGGCATCCTCTACAACCTTCTGTTGGCCGCCAGAAGCTGCCAGTCCAAGAATCTGCCTCCCTGCTCGGGCCTCCACCCAGACCAGCGTCGGCGCCAGAAGAAATCAAAAAAATTTGGAGGACTTCCCTGGCATCCTACGAAGATTTTACAGGTGGTTTCATCCCCAAAAAAATTCGACATCAGTCGCAGCAACCATTTCTTCGATCATCTATCAGCACCCACAGAACGTGGACAGAATCGGCGACCTCCCATCTTCGGTGTTCCTCTCTCAAGTTCCCCTCCCCGCTTGGCCGGCTGAAGGCCCCTCCCTGTGTGGAGGTAGTTTTGGTTGTAATACCCATTAACCCCCACCCCAAGGTCCCCCTCCTGCGAGAGGAGTAGTGTTGTACTTTGATTGGGCAGGTCAAGCTACACCGCCGCGGCGTGTGGGGATCCACTCGCCTCCCCGCTCGCCCTCGTCTCCGAACGGGACCGTTTCTTCAAACCGGTCGAGTAAGTGCTCCAAATCCTTACTCTTATTTGTGCTTGTTCTTTCAATATTAGTTCATAAACTCCGCTGGCCGTGAATGAGAGCCCGATCCTTAAGCTCCTTTGCTATAAGTGATCACCATGGGAAAAGAGTGGAACCCGTGCCCTCGGCACGACGTCGGCTCCCTTGAATTGGGCTGCCACTACCCTTGGAAATCAACTTAGGCCTTGCTGGCCCTCTACCAGCAAGGGCCCAGCCCACACAACCTCCACTTGGCATTGCCAAGTTACCCCGGGTCTTGGTGAGCATCGGGTGAGCGGTCGCCGACATCGGTCCGTTTGATTGCGATTGTGCTTGCTTGCTTAAGTCCTAGGTTGTGTCACATCAATTGGTATCAGAGCAAGTTCACAACTTGTCTCTCCACAAGTTGGTCCTAGGGCATGTTTATGCATTTAGAGTCCTCAGTTGCATCTCCCATGTCCACTAGAATGGCCACTTCATACCCGTCATATCCATCCCCATCAACTTTCCCAAGAAGCCCAAATCCTCATGGAAGCTCCATTGCCAACAAAGTGGGTAGCAACACCTCTATCATAGAAGCCCCACCTAATGTCCTTAATCGGCTTGAAGATATCATGTCTCAACTCGACCGACTTGAAGGAAATAGCCGTGCACCAAGAGTGAATGAGAGTGACCTTTGGGGAAATCTAGAAACCATATTTTTTGAACACTTGAAAATCAAAACCCCCGCCTTTGATGGATCCAATAGCCCAAGCCTTTACCTAGATTGGGAGATTTCCCTAGACCAATTCTTTAAAAGTTGCCCCTTGAACGAAGAAAGGAGAATGAGGCTAGCCAAGGCACACCTCTCCAAACAAGCTAAAACTCATTGGTTAGT
This sequence comes from Amorphophallus konjac, assembly GCA_022559845.1. Lineage (NCBI taxonomy): Eukaryota > Viridiplantae > Streptophyta > Magnoliopsida > Alismatales > Araceae > Amorphophallus > Amorphophallus konjac. The sequence continues at coordinate 122,875,121 of CM040123.1, forward strand.
TGTGGAAGGTTTAAGAAGGATCCGCAGGGAGGCCCCCATTAGCACTTGGGATGAGATGAAGGTCGAGCTTAGGAAAACCTACACTCTCCAACCCTCTCCCTCCTACTCAAATCACAAAAGCCCAAGGAGCACTTCAACTCCTTCATTCCCACCCGGTCAATCCAAGACCCCAATCACCCATTCCCTACCACTTCCCATCTCTCCCACCCCAACCACTACATTTACACCCCACCTCCAAGTCCACACCACAACCATAGGTCCCCATACCCAATTGGGCCCCATGGCCAACTCTCCACCTAGGCCTATGGTAACCCCCACCACTACCTCTCCATCACCCCCAAAAAGAGACACTCCTCCCAAAACAAATCAGCCCAAACCCCTTCAACCCACCCATCTTCCTCTCCCTACCCCAATCCAACTCCCACCAAAGCCTCCACTACTACTCTCACCTATCCTAACCCAAGTTTCCCACTACCTACCACCCCGGATACACCATGCCCCAATCATCACCACACCCTCAAAAGCCCCTCTCACCTCCTTGGAAGAAGAACCCATACCCCACCCCATAGTGGTGAACACTCCAAACCCACTCTCCACCCATGAGGAAACCCAAGTTCACACCAATGGTGAGGAAGAGCTTCAACCCTTTACCACTTAAAATTGTCCGAGTCTTCAAGAGCCACAAACCTTCACAAATGGCACCATAATCATAGATGGGCCCCTAGCTAGATGGCTAAAGGAGAAACCAATTCACCCCATCACGTCCTATGTCTACCCTCTCATGGAGCTAAACCTCCCCATAGTACCCTTCTCCACCTATCACACCACCATCCAATCATCCTACCAAGTGGAAACTTTAGGGATCTTCTTAAGGGCCTAGCATGGCAAATTGAGTTCACTAGCATGTTGGCCCCTATGGCCGAACAACCTAGGAGCCTTGGCCTCCTACACCTATGCATCGGGTCTATCACCTCGGTTTGCACCATTGGTTGCTACACTAGCGACCTCCTTCTATTCCTCCCCACACCCGATGAGCCCGACCTTCTCCTCCAATTGGAGCTTTTTATATCGGGTAGAGAGCCAAGCCCTCCCCTCATGGCCAACCCACTCACCAAGAACATTGACCCAATTATCATTGAGAGGGATGACTTAGCACCTTTTGAGGACCTTGAGGACATGAAGCTCCTTCCCCTTAGTAACCCATTTTATGATCCCTATGATCCATTACAATGGGAGTCAAGGAACCCGGGTGACCCAACTACCTTAACCACCACCTACCTTTCTCTATCCCAACCCACCATGTTTGACCCAATCCACCCCATCCTAGACTCGGGTTACACCTTGAGAGCCATGACCTTGAGCCACATATCCCTAGGTAATAAGGTTGTGCCCCACCCCATGATGACCACCTTCTTAGATCCATTCGATCCTTTCCAATGGGAGTTCAAAGGTTGTCCCACACCTATATACATGGAAGTCACCTTTGGAAAAAGCATGCATGTGTCTAGGCTTACCACACCCCTTAGCATGAACACTATGTTGGGTCTATTCATTCATATCACCCACATGTTAAGTAGAAAGCATGAGTGGTCCAAATTCGGATGTAGTGATCCACCTTCACTCATCATGAGTCGTAGGCATGATAGGAGTATTCATGGATGTCCGGGTCCCCCAGTATTTGTCACCCCCATGCATGACCGGATCACCTATGGATGCCCCGGTCCTCCCCATTCCATCAAAGTCTTCTTGATTCACAAAATTACATGAAAACCTCAGCAAGCACATAAGCAAAAAGAATGAGACTCATAAAAGGCAAGCCAACTCTTATCGACGGCACCAAGAATTCCACGTGGGTAACTTTGTGATGGTGAGGACGAGGAGGCTCCCCCCGAGAGCCATCTCTAAGTTGAGGCATCATGGGGCTTGTCCCTTCCGGGTTTTGAGACGCCTTGGCACTAATGCCTATGAGTTAGATCTTCCCGAGGAGTATGGAGTAAGTCCCACATTCAATGTAGCCGACCTAGTGCCATATAAGGGGCCCCCGGTGGTACCAGTGAGAATATTGAGCCTATTCCTCCTGTTGAGAGAGCACCCACCCGAGAGGAGAGACCACCAGCCAAGAGAGCCCAGCGTGAGCGCATTGAATGAATATTGGGTGAACAGGTCACTACTGTTGTGTATGTGATTTTGATGATTACAAAATGCCTTTGTTGCTTGGCCGTGTGCGAGAATGGTTATTCATGTCATCATGTGTATGGAGGTTGAAATGATTGAGGAAATGATCATAAACTGTTTCTATTGTGATATCATCATGTGGGAGCATTGTGATTCTATAAGGCTCATACGTTGTGATTCTATAAGGCTCATACGTGCTTTGAGGTTAGCACAAATATTGCATATACATTGTCTCTACACTTGGTGAGATTGCTTTGTGATGTGTGGGTTGATGAGCTTGGCGATTGAACAAATGGAGAATCCATGGTGATACTCTTCTAATCTTGAGTTGGAAAAATGGGTTCTCAAGTGCTTTCATAGAGATCTTTCATGGGAATTCTTATGAGCCTCATGCTAATTCTTTCATAATCATATTTCATGTCATTTGGGTCTCGGCCTCAAACCGAGCTTCATATGTTAATGCATGACCCATATATTTTGATCTTGATCTAACATCTTGCTTTATCATGTTTTTCAGGATGACAAATCATGATTGATCTTCATGGGATTATGGTAACATTTAATCAATTGTTTCCCTTTGGTTTGATGGAGGTTTTAGTTGTTTTTCAAACTCAAACTGTCTTACAGTCTTCATCATTTTCAATCCAACCGTTGGATCTCCCCTCTAAAAATAATATGTTGTCGCTCTGGGAGTCCTCTTTCCAACGCCTCCAGTCTTGCTTCGATCGGAGTTCGGAGCTAGGAGAATTAATTCCTGTCGCCGAAGCGCGCAGAGCCATTTTTATGAAGCTGCCTGAAAGGGTCGACCCTTAGGGTCGACCCCTCAAAAAAGGGTCGACCCTTGGGGTCGACCCCTGTAAACCAGAACCAAAGTGTGTTCTGTTTGGGTTCTGGAAACCCAAGGGTCGACCCCTGGGGTCGACCCCTTGAATTCTGGAAACCCGAGGGTCGACCCCAAGGGTCGACCCATGTAAAACAGAACATAAAATCCATTCTGTTTGGCTTCTGTATGCCCAAGGGTCGACCCTAAGGGTCGACCCCTTCAGTTCCGACCTCCAGCCGCCGTTTTTGACCACCGTTCTCTTGCTCCAAAAGTCTTCCAATCCGAGTCCAACTTCTCCTAATCACTCCATAACTTGTGGGTCTTGTCCAAGGGCTGCCCTTGACCATTCTAATCATATATATACTTCTCCTTTGGTCACAAACCCTAAGGAGAGGGGTGAGATCCGATTTTTGGGTGTTTTACTAACCCTTGTGTATGCAGGTTCGGAGTTGAAGCTCCCAAGCCCTCTTCCACCTTGTTCTGAGCTTATATGTGAAGGGAAGAACGTGGATTCAAGTCCCTAATCGATCCTCTACTGGAAGCAACGTGGAGAATCAAGATACAAGCATCATCTATGCAAGAATCGATCATTTCTCTTCAAGAACGGTTCCTCATCCTGCAGAAGCTCTTCATCGAAAATCTGAGGGAGTTGTCTTGATCTTTCACTTCTGTGTTTTTGTTTGAGATTGCTCAAGGTCTTGAATGATTATCTATGAGGTGCAATATATATATATACATGTTCATTTGTTCATCTATTGATTGCTATCTTATTAGTGCTATGCTTTTCATTCTAAGCAATAAGATGAACTAATGCTTTCTTTTCTCTTGCAGAAGAAGAAGGAAGAGTGGTACCACAAGGATGAGAGTAGAGAGGTGAAGAAGAAATTAGAAGAAGGTAAAGAAGTGCATCTCGAGGAGACGAAGAAGATGATGTCTAAATCATAATCATCCGTCAACAAGCAAGGAGAATCCGTTTGTGCTGAAGAAGGGGGAGCCTTATACTTGATGCATACTTCTAGTTTTCATCTATAGAATTTGTTGGGAGGTCATAGCATATATATGTTTTGATTCATATACATTTCAGATAATATCTTGTGTGGGTGTTCGGAGAAGGGGATCTCCGAGTGTGTGTGTTGTTATATGTGTGCTAATTGTGCGGAGTATATTCGCGTGCGTGTTGTTGTTGGTAGCTTTCTCCCGTGTGGTTGAGTAGGCATTGTCCTACGTGTGTGTGGACGGAGTTGTGACTCCGTGTAAGGAATTTGTTTGGGGTGTGTTCCCTAGTGTGTGTGTGTGTGTGTGTGCTGCTGTGGCAGCAGGTCGAGGCAAGGCCTTGTGTGTGTGGTTTGCTGCAAAAGTAGTGTGTGTGTGTTGGGGTTCGTCCCCGTGTTGCTACATTTTGTAGCGTGTAGTGAAGCCTCACCGGTTTGTTGAGGGGTGGACGTAGGGAGCCCGTCGTGGTCCCGAACCACCTTAAAAATCTCCGTGTCTTGTGGTTTGATTCTTGTGATTGTGTGTTCACTATCCCATCTGTTTGTGCCATCGTGTGAGCTCGGCGAGATTGAGTGAATCAAGTCTAAACTTGTTTAGATTAATTTCCTCAATCCTATCAATGTTCTATATTCCGCTGTATTGTAATTGTGTTTTTAATTGGACATAGTTTTTAGTAGAAGGATCTATTCACCCCCCCTCTAGATCCGTGTTCCTGCACTACGGGACCCAACAATTGGTATCAGAGCGAGGCTCTGTTGTCCCTAGATCTTGCGATCTACAGAGTGATCCCAGTGCATTCCACAATCATGAATTTTTCTACTGAACATATATCTTTGAACTGTTTGCCAATCTTCATTGGTGTGAATTTTGATTCATGGCTAGGTAAACTGTGTGTGGTGATCAATTCTACTAATCCTAGTCTTTGGAAATTGATTTATCATGGTCCACACACATTACCTCTAGATGAGACCAAGTGGTCTAATCAGGATAAAATGATGCATCATGATAATGTTACTGCTTTGAGTTTATTGAAAGCTTCCGTGAATACTAACAAGTATCCATTTGTATCTTCTTGTAGGACGGCAAAGGAGCTTATGGACCGGTTGATCAAAGCTCAAGAAAAAGAAAGACAAAAATGTCTCATGGCCGATGATGCTGATCAACAAAGTGACAAAAGTGCAGAAGAGGTAAATTCAGATTCTGAAGAATTTACTCTTGATGATCTTGTTGAAGCTTATGATGAGTTGGAAAAATAATATAAGAAAGTCAAGTCAGAAAATAAAAAATTGAAAAAGAAATCTAAAAACTTGGTCCATGAAAATGGTTCTTGTGATAAATGTTCTGAGCTTGATAACTTGACTGAAATCTTAGAGCATGATGTTGAATGTCACAAAGAAACCATTACTTGTTTGAGAAATGAGAATGTTGCCCTCAAGAACAAAATCAATCAATTGGAGAAAACTGAAAAAGATCTAAGAAACAAAATGGAGTCAAACTCTATTGATCATGATATTTGCAATGAATTGATTATGAATGATAAACTTGTAAATGAAAATGAAAAACTTGAAAAAGGAAATACATTGTTAAAATCTGAAAATGAAGAATTGAAACATCTAAACACAACGATGTCTAAAAAATTACTTGCTTTTGAAAAAGGGAAAAGTTTGGTTATTGATGAATATGACAAGATGTATGTGTTAGAACAAAAGATGGAAAGCTACCAAACCATCAATGCCCAATTGAATGAAAAAGTCATTTCTTGTGACAATGAGATCATTTGCTATGAATTGCACATTTCATCTCTTGAAAAAGAAATTCTTGATCTGAAAGCTTCTTTGTCTAAGTTTATAAATGGGGAAGAAAATCTGAACAAGATATTGAGAACTAAGGTGAATTTTCAAAGAGAGGGGCTGGGATATAATCCTGTGAATAAAAGAATTTTGAAAACAAAGTCTATACATCCTTTGTCCATAGTTCAAACATAGTCAGCACATCAAATGAGTCTCCAAATCAAACTACTGCTCAAACAACAAAGAGATCAAATGAAAATCTGGAAAAGAAACAAAACTTGCATCAAAAGGCTAAAAGTGTTGTTGGTGTCACGATGATTGCTAAGAAAAATCATGTTGCACACACACATGCATCCACAAAGAAAATCTCATGTTTTTATTGTGGTGAACTTGGTCATATGATGCATGATTACTTTTTGATGAAATCTGAAGATCTAGATGCATGCAAGAAAATGAATGGCTTCACAAAGCCAAGAAAGTTTTTGAACACAAAAAGAACTTTTGATAACTCTTATATTCATGCAAGAAGACCATTTGAAAGATTTACTCCATTGAACTGTTTTCATTGTGGAAGGTTTGGTCACATGATGAACAATTATTTTGGTTTGAAAAATGAGAACATCTCTTCAAACCCACAAAAATTTCATGCTCATTCTTACAAGAAAAATCTGAAGTCTTTTGATTATTGTCATTATTGTGGTGAGTTTGGACATACCATGTATGATTGCTCTTTAATGTATTTTGATGATATGCATGTCCAAAAACTGTGGAAGGCACCCTCTAGAGGTGCAACTAACCATCCGGGACCGAAGAAGGTTTGGGTACCCAAAACAACCAAATGAGAACTTTGTTGCAGGATTGCCTTGAGGCCAAGGGGAAGGCTCTAAGTCGACTTGGCCAGTCTTTGGTGCAATGCTTTGGAGAGAAAGAAATGAGCTTAAGAAGACTTCAATGCCAAAGTTGTTCTACTTCTATTGAGATTTGGAGCATGTTGATGAAGATTACTCAACCAAAATAAAGCAAAGAATTTGAAGATGTCAATAAAGGTAACACAAGGCAAAGGTGAGAAAATAAAGTGTTTGACTGAAGTTCTATGATCTTGATGTTAATGCCATAACTTGACAGACAGTGATTGTGAAGGTTTGGATACCCCTTGATTGTTCTTGACAATGTGGATAATGAATGTTTGGCTGAATGGTAATGAAACATCTGAGCAGTATATATGAGAGTGTAGCCATTGAATGCTTCTTGCTAAACCTCTGATGTCAAATGAGAATACATTTGTTTCTGATCATCATTTCAATGATTACATGGTATATAAAATGGTGACATGTGGAAGGGCAGGTCAAGCATGTCTGAAAGCTATCACCATGCGTGAGGATGTGCCTCCGCCTGGTACCATGAATCATATATGCATATGGCATCCAACTTAAATGAATTTTCTGAAATCGTGCATTGATTATGGGGAAGTTTTGCATGCTGAAAATATTAAAAATGATGTTTTTCCATTCTCTAAGCATGATGATATTGTGTTTGTGGCTGCACATCTTGAGGATTGAAGTTGATCAATATTCCATGGTCTTTACCAATGTGCCACGCATCTTTCTGGATAAAAGCATAATTATTTTCAAGAAAGTTCACATGTGATGATTTTGATGATTTGAATGAATTTTCTAAATTCTCTTTTCAGAATAAAATTGTGTCCTCACATTTGAACATTTAGTAATGTGTGTCATACATTAGTTGCATTGGGTGCATATAGTGTGTCTTGTTGCATAGTTGGCATTTTCAGCATACATATAGTGCATATTTTGAAATGCATCATTTTGCACATTTCATGTTGCATAAATGTCAAAATGAATACATCCAACAATTGGTCTCATATCTTTGGAGTCAACATTTCAAGAACTGAAATTGCATATCTTTTCATTTTGTATTGCATATGCATATCTTCGTCGTATGCTTGCATGTTATTATATGCTATTCAACCCCTTCCTTGAAACTTCTAAGACCATATACTTCATTGATAAATAATGTTGCATCTGAGTCTTAACAAGTATGCTTCATGTAAAACTCTAAGGGGGAGCATTTCATGCTTATTGCATTTACATAGGGGGAGCTACACTATCCTGTTCTAAGTTAAATTTTCTCCATACATGTTAAATCAAATTCGTATACTTCATGCACTTTAATGTGAAATTGAGTGTTGTTCATAAGGATATAGGAATTTCATTTCAACACTCTAAAGTAATTCAACTTGCTGCATGGATGATAAGAGACAGTTGAGGAAAAAGCTGCCTGCCTCCACATACAAAAAAATGGTTGATATGAAAGGCAGAGCAATGCTAAGTCTCACTGAGTAAACTGGGCACATGTCACCTGAGACGTGATGTGGTTCATTTCTGAAAAGTGATGACTAAAGTATTTCTGTTCAAATGAGGTGACAAGGTTCAACATTCTAAGTAACCGGGAATTCTGGCATGAGCTCCATGTGTCTCCTCGCGTAAAAAGGAATTATTTTGAACCTGATCCTTCTTAGAAAAATTCAGATTGTCAGTATGAAAATTTCTGATGATATATTTGATTGAGGTAGAGCGAAGCCTCCAATACGCTGTTCTCTAGATTGAAATGCAGTTTGTACACTTACTATTGTGTTTACTTGAAAATCTGGTTATCCATATGGCTAAGATTCATACTCATGTTACTCACTTACACATGGTAATTTGATTTGATATGTATTTTGAAAATTTGATTAATTGCTTGACCTGCTGTACGTCTTCTCCTATTTATCTGCACAATCCTCTAGGTGTAATCATGAGCATTCTGAACTTAATGACTCACTTGCACTTTTCCTACACCTATCACTTCTTGTGAAGGAGTTTTGTTGCATGTATCTATAGATATCTGCTTGATTACATTGTATGCATTTCATGCCTCATCACTTTCATACATCTTGTTTCATGCATTTCACAAGAAAACTAAAAATCAAAAATTTGAAAACCATAGTCAGTCATCTATTGTGTCCATGTCAAAGGAGGAGCTTTACATGTGATCTTATCTGCCCAACTCATCAGGACTTATATGAGTCAACATCTTTTTATGAGTGTTTGAGTGTTGTCTGCTTGCTCATCATTGTCATGCCATACACCATTTCCAATTGCTGCAACTTGTGAGCATTTGCATATCGTTTTGTCATCTTGCATTCTTCATGACCATATTGTCCACATTTACATTTCCAATTTCAACAATTTATATCCAACAATTTTGCAATTAGTTCATGCATATCATGCATATTCGCATTTTAGTTCATGTCATCTTGCATCCCCCATCATGATCCCCATTTCTGATTATGTCAAAGGGGGAGAGAGAGCTTTAAGTTTTATGAGAGAGTATTATAGCATAAATATTTTATCATCATCAAAATGGGGGAGATTGTTGTGTATGTGATTTTGATGATTATAAAATGCCTTTGTTGCTTGGCCGTGTGCGAGAATGGTTATTCATGTCATCATGTGTATGGAGGTTGAAATGGTTGAGGAAATGATCATAAACTGTTTCTATTGTGATATCATCATGTGGGAGCATTGTGATTTTATAAGGCTCATACGTTGTGATTCTATAAGGCTCATACGTGCTTTGAGGTTAGCACAAATATTGCATATACATTGTCTCTACACTTGGTGAGATTGCTTTGTGATGTGTGGGTTGATGAGCTTGGCGATTGAACAAATGGAGAATCCATGGTGATGCTCTTCTAATCTTGAGTTGGAAAAATGGGTTCTCAAGTGCTTTCATAGAGATCTTTCATGGGAATTCTTATGAGCCTCATGCTAATTCTTTCATAATCATATTTCATGTCATTTGGGTCTCGGCCTCAAACCGAGCTTCATATGTTAATGCATGACCCATATATTTTGATCTTGATCTAACATCTTGCTTTATCATGTTTTTCAGGATGACAAATCATGATTGATCTTCATGGGATTATGGTAACATTTAATCAATTGTTTCCCTTTGGTTTGATGGAGGTTTTAGTTATTTTTCAAACTCAAACTGTCTTACAGTATTCACCATTTTCAATCCAACCGTTGGATCTCCCCTTTAAAAATAATATGTTGTAGCTCTGGGAGTCCTCTTTCCAACGCCTCCAGTTTTGCTTCGATCAGAGTTCGGAGCTAGGAGATTTAATTCCTGTCGCCGAAGCGCGCAGAGCCATTTTTGTGAAGCTGCCTGAAAGGGTCGACCCCTCAAAAAAGGGTCGACCCTTGGGGTCGACCCCTGTAAACCAGAACCAAAGTGTGTTCTGTTTGGGTTCTGGAAACCCAAGGGTCGACCCCTGGGGTCGACCCCTTGAATTCTGGAAACCTGAGGGTAGAACACAAAATCCGTTCTGTTTGGCTTCTGTATGCCCAAGGGTCGACCCTAAGGGTCGACCCCTTCAGTTCCGACCTCCAGCCGCCATTTTTGACCGCCGTTCTCTTGCTCCAAAAGTCTTCCAATCCGAGTCCAACTTCTCCTAATCACTCCATAACTTGTGGGTCTTGTCCAAGGGCTGTCCCTTGACCATTCTAATCATATATATACTTCTCCTTTGGTCACAAACCCTAAGGAGAGGGATGAGATCCGATTTTTGGGTGTTTTACTAACCCTTGTGTATGTAGGTTCGGAGTTGAAGCTCCCAAGCCCTCTTCCACCTTGTTCTGAGCTTATATGTGAAGGGAAGAACATGGATTCAAGTCCCTAATCGATCCTCTACTGGAAGCAACGTGGAGAATCAAGATACAAGCATCATCTATGCAAGAATCGATCATTTCTCTTCAAGAACGGTTCCTCATCCGGCAGAAGCTCTTCATCGGAAATCTGAGGGAGTTGTCTTGATCTTTCACTTCTGTGTTTTTGTTTGAGATTGCTCAAGGTCTTGAATGATTATCTATGAGGTGCAATATATATATATACATGTTCATTTGTTCATCTATTGATTGCTATCTTATTAGTGACATGCTTTTCATCCTAAGCAATAAGATGAACTAATGCTTTCTTTTCTCTTGCAGAAGAAGAAGGAAGAGTGGTACCACAAGGATGAGAGTAGAGAGGTGAAGAAGAAATTAGAAGAAGGTAAAGAAGTGCATCTCGAGGAGACGAAGAAGATGATGTCTAAATCATAATCATCCGTCAACAAGCAAGGAGAATCCGTTTGTGTTGAAGAAGGGGGAGCCTTATACTTGATGCATACTTCTAGTTTTCATCTATAGAATTCATTGGGAGGTCATAGCATATATATGTTTTGATTCATATACATTTCAGATAATATCTTGTGTGGGTGTTTGGAGAAGGGGATCTCCGAGTGTGTGTGTTGTTATATGTGTGCTGATTGTGCGGAGTATATCCGCGTGCGTGTTGTTGTTGGTAGCTTTCTCCCGTGTGGTTGAGTAGGCATTGTCCTACGTGTGTGTGGATGGAGTTGTGACTCCGTGTAAGGAATTTGTTTGGGGTGTGTTCCCTAGTGTGTGTGTGTGTGTGCTGCTGTGGCAGCAGGTTGAGGCAAGGCCTTGTGTGTGTGGTTTGCTGCAAAAGTAGTGTGTGTGTGTTGGGGTTCGTCCCCGTGTTGCTACATTTTGTAGCGTGTAGTGAAGCCTCACCAGTTTGGTGAGGGGTGGACGTAGGGAGCCCGTCGTGGTCCCGAACCACCTTAAAAATCCCCGTGTCTTGTGATTTGATTCTTGTGATTGTGTGTTCACTATCCCATCTGTTTGTGCCATCGTGTGAGCTCGGCGAGATTGAGTGAATCAAGTCTAAACTTGTTTAGATTAATTTCCTCAATCCTATCAATCTTCTATATTCCGCTGTGTGGTAATTGTGTTTTTAATTGGACATAGTTTTTAGTAGAAGGATCTATTCACCCCCCCTCTAGATCCGTGTTCCTGCACTACGGTACCCAACAACTACCACCAGGAGCAAGGTATACGAGCGCTATCTCGGCAGGTGGATGGATTGGTCTCGTTCGGAAGACTTGTGGGCGATACCACTTCTACACCCTCCGAGGAGGGAAGGACTCTTACTCAACGGAGTCGAGTTCTCCGCACCCCGGGAGTATGATGGGGGCATCTCTCGCCCCATATATTTTCAAAGCCCCGGTTGCCCGCCAGCATGGTTCCATTACATCTGTCACATTTTTCTAAGTCAATTCATGTAACTTTCATATTTTCTTTGAGTCATAATTATGTAAGTTTCCTTTTATTTGAGTCTTGTACCTAGGTTAATGAGTCATTTACCTAGGTTAAGTGTCATTATGTTGATAGATTAGTTTATGGGCCCAATTCATTGGGCTTGGCCCAAGGGCACCCCCCCTTCCCTTGGTTATTTGTCATTGTGTTAAGAGTCAAGGTCTTTTGTAGAAATGTGGGTTGCCTATATATAGGACCCCATTTCCTCCATTTGAAATCAATGAATCAATGAATGAAAAACTTACCATTTTGAGAGTTTACACTTCTTATCTAGTGGAGAGATTCTATTTTTTGGGTGAGAGACCCTAGGGGAAAGATTCCCCACCCATCCCTCTCTTAATCTCTCTTTTTCACTCCCCTTTCTCTCTCCTCCACACCCAATTTCGAAAATTTTCTCTCTCCTCCCTTCCCAACCACCACTCTCCCACCTACCCCCATTAAAGGCCACTCCCCTTCTCCACACATCCCATTACTCCACCCCTAGTCCCAAGAGAGCTTCCACCAATCCTAGCTCCACCTCCCAACCCCCAACTACCCCACCCACTTCCCCAAGCACCCTTCCCACTACCCAAAGCAGCCCTCCACCTTCCCAAGGCACCCTTCCCATCCCCAAGACCACCATTGATCACCCCACATTAAAGGAAATTCAAACTCTCATGCCCTCCACCCACTTGTGCCCCCCCACCTTCCTCCTTCTCCCTCCAAGCCCAAATTCGTAGCTCCTCCTCCCACCACCTGTTAGACCCCATTCCAGACCCTATTCTTCCCCTCCCACACCTTGGAACACCCCCTCCTAGACCCCCTCACAGCCAGGGTTCTCCCCACACTCATCCACCTCCATTTCCCCTCCCATATACCCCATTTCCCCCCACCATCTTCAACCTCCAATTTTCAGTTCGCTGGTAGCAGAAGAGTAGCAGTTTGCAGAGGCGACCCCAACCACATCCTAGAGAATCTGAAGTCCCAAGAGGTATCTACGGAAGCGTCTACCTGTCTTCTTCGCAACGGCAGTGGTCTCGTCCCCTTCCGAGCTCCGAGCTGACCGGGAGATCCGTTCTCCCACAACTGCGCAGAGCTACCCCTGCTGAGCACCTGAGCCGTAGTAGAAGCTCTGCCACGACGAACCTTGGAAGATTCAGGCCACAAGTTCTTCTGCAAAGTTGTTCTTATTCCTGTCTACTTTCAGAATCAAGAAGTGGAACTTTGATCGACATTCGTGGGCCAGAGTTATCATTTTTCTCCCTCGGGTACGCGGTTCTACTTCCCACAGCCTGCACCGACCTGTCATCAGTGTTCAGAGTCCCCTGGTCTTCTCCGGCATCGTTTGACTTCCCCGTTAGTTTTTCTGCGAAGAGGACTCGTCCACAATTCCAAAAAATCTGGCGGTGCTTGATTCTGAGTTCAGGAGCTGATGGGGCATCCTCTGCAACCTTCTGTTGGCCGCCAGAAGCTGCCAGTCCAAGAATCTGCCTCCCTGCTCGGGCCTCCACCCAGACCAGCGTCTGTGCCAAAAGAAATCAAAAACATTTGGAGGACTTCTCTGGCCTCCTACGAAGATTTTTCAGGTGGTTTCATCCCCAAAAAAAATCGGCATCAGTCGCAGCAACCATTTCTTCGATCATCTATCAGCACCCACAGAACGTGGACAGAACCGGCGACCTCCCATCTTCGGTGTTCCTCTCTCAAGTTCCCCTCCCCGCTTGGCCGGCTGAAGGCCCCTCCCTGTGTGGAGGTAGTTTTGGTTGTAATACCCATTAACCCCCACCCCAAGGTCCCCCTCCTACGAGAGGAGTAGGGTTGTAATTTGATTGGGCAGGTCAAGCTACACCGCCGCGGCGTGTGGGGATCCACTCGCCTCCCCGCTCGCCCTCGTCTCCGAACGGGACCAGTTTCTTCAAACCGGTCGAGTAAGTGCTCCAAATCCTTACTCTTATTTGTGCTTGTTCTTTCAATATTAGTTCATAAACTCCGCTGGCCGTGACTGAGAGCCCGATCCTTAAGCTCCTTTGCTATAAGTGATCACCGTGGGAAAAGAGTGGAACCCGTGCCCTCGGCACGACGTCGGCTCCCTTGAATTGGGCTGCCACTACCCTTGGGAATCAACTTAGGCCTTGCTGGCCCTCTACCAGCAAGGGCCCAGCCCACACAACCTCCACTTGGCATTGCCAAGTTACCCCGGGTCTTGGTGAGCATCGGGTGAGCGGTCGCCGACATCGGTCCGTTTGATTGCGATTGTGCTTGCTTGCTTAAGTCCTAGGTTGTGTCACATCAAGCGGAGTCCGACAAGGTCACCCGTACAACACCTCGTATGGTGCCATACCAATGCTCGAATGATAGCCATTGTTGTAGGCAAACTCCACTAACGGTAAGTGGTGGATCCAACTCCCTTACCACTCCAGGCAACACGACCTCAACATGTCCTCCAAAGTCTAGATGGTCCTCTCAGACTGACCGTCCGACTGAGGATGATACGCCGAGCTAAATGCCAACTCGGTGCCTAGAGCCTTCTGGAAGCTCCTCCAGAACCCAGAAGTAAAGTGAGGATCACGATCAGACACAATGGAGATGGGAACTCCATGCAATGGAACGATCCGCTCCACATACAAACTAGCCAAACGATGCACGCTGCAACTGACCTTGACCGGCAGCAACCGTGCCGTCTTAGTCAGTCTATCCACCAGCACCCAGATACTATCCTGCCCACTGGATGTCCTCGGCAACCCCACCACGAAATCAGTGGTTACGTGGTCCCACTTCCATGCAGGAATATCCAAGGGCTGAAGTGTACCCCCCGGTCGCTGGTGCTCAGCCTTCACCTGCTGACAGATCAGGCACCTGGACACGAACTCCGCAACATCTCTCTTCATACCAGGCCACCAAAATTGCCTCCTCAGGTTCTGGTACATCTTCGCCGATCTGGGATGCACGGCATACCGGCTCCCATGAGCCTCTCGCAACACCGCGCGTCTCGTCTGCTCCTCGGCTGGGACGTACAACCTACCTCGGAACCTCACGGCTCCATCCTCACCAAACTCCACCTTGGTCAATGACAAAATTCGGGGTAGCTCGGGGTCCGCATGCTGAGCCTCAGTCACCTGACGATGAATAGCTGGCGTGACAGTCAAGCTCGCAAGAACAGCCGAACCCTGATCACAAGGGATCTTGAGCCTAAAAGTCATGGCAGGAACCTGCTCCCATAACCTCCACTTCCTCAACAACATCTGACTGACCACCACCTTCCTGCTCAAGGCATCAGCCACGACATTCATCCTGCCAGGCTGATACGACGGAGTAAAATCATAATCCTTTATATACTCCATCCATCTCCTCTGCCTGAGGTTAAGATCCTTCTGGGTAAACACATACCTCAAACTCTGATGGTCAGTGAACATCTCAAACTTCTCACCATACAGATAGTGCCTCTAGAGCTTCAGAGCGAAAATCACTGCCGCCAACTCAAGATCATGAGTAGGGTAGTTCTCCTCATGTGGCTTCAACTGCCGAGATGCATATGCCACAACTCCACCGTGCTGCATCAGCATAGCACCCAAACCTACCCTGGAGGCGTTTGTACACACCATAAAGCCTCCGGATCCTGAAGGCAACACCAACACTGAAGCAGTCGTGAGCAATCTCTTCAGCTCCATGAAGCTCTGCTCACACTCCTCCGTCTAGACGAACGGTACATCCTTCCGTGTAAGCCTGGTCATCGGGGACGCAATACGAGAAAAATGCTGGATGAACCTCCGATAATAGCCTGCGAGCCCCAAGAAGCTCCGAATCTCTGTGACAGAACTCGGCCTCGGCCACTGTACCACAGCCTCGACCTTAGCCGGGTCCACGGAAACACCATCACCAGAAATCACGTGCCCCAAAAAGTGCACCTCACGGAGCCAAAACTCACACTTGATGAGTTTGGCATACAACTGGTGATCACGAAGGGTCTGCAACACCACTCTCAAATGATGCACATGCTCCTCTGCAGACCGCGAATACACAAGGATATCGTCTACGAACACGACCACGAACTGGTCTAGACATGGACGGAACACCCTGTGCATCAAATCCATAAATGCCGCGGGGGCATTGGTGAGCCCAAAGGGCATCACCAAGAATTCATAATGCCCATACCTCGAGCGAAACGCCGCCTTCTCCACATCCGACCCTCGAATCCGCAGCTGGTGATACCCCGATCTCAAATCAATCCGTGAAAACACCCGGGCCGACTGAAGCTGATCAAACAAGTCATCAATCCGAGGCAACGGATACTTGTTCTTAACAGTCGCCTGGTTCAACTGCCGGTAGTCGATACACAGCCTCAAACTACCATCCTTCTTCTTCACAAACAACACCGGCGCACCCCAAGGGGAGAAGCTAGGACGAATGTACCCCTTGGCCAGCAACTCCTGTAACTGTGCCCTCAGCTCTCTCAACTCCGCCGGCGCCATCCGGTAAGGGGCCTTCGACATAGGCACCGTACCAGGTACCACCTCAATCACGAAGTCAATCTCTCGCTGCGGTGGCAACCCTAGCAACTCCTCGGGAAAAACATCAGAAAACTCGCACACAACAGGGATGTCCTCCGCGTCCGGACACTGCCGATCGACCAAAACCATAGAAGCGAGAAAACCTTGACAACCCGTGTCAAGCAGTCTACGAGCCCTAATAGCCGAAATAAGAAAACGGGAGGAGGAAGACCGGATACCTTGGAAATAAAAAGTGGGTCCACGAAGCTGCCGGAAGTAGACCCTCTTTGAGCCGCAATCCACCAAGGCATGATGGGCCTCAAGCCAATCCATGCCCAAAATCACATCGAAGTCCTGAAGTGGCAACGCATAAAGCCTGGCCAGTAAGTTCCGCCCATCCACCCACACAGGCACCTTCTCGAAGAAGTACCGGGTGAGCATGAAGTCACCGGTAGGCAACTCTACTGCCAGATCACAGGACACCTCAGTCGCCGACTCATCGGCACTCTGAGCAAACTCCTCCGAGATAAACGAATGAGATGCACCGGAATCGAACAAAACTCGAGCCGCGCAACCAATAATCAGAATAGTACCTTCCACCAACTGGGACGCCTCAGCCTCTGCTCTGGTAATGTGGGTAACTCTGCCTCGGGCTCTCTGCCTCCCTGTGGTAGCTGACCGAGTCAACTGAGGATACTGACCCTGCTGCTGGTACTGCTGCGGCTGCGATGACATCTGCTGGGGCAGAAACTGCTGCTGTTGCTGAAACTCGTGCGGCTGACGCGGTCTCTGCGGACAGTCACGCGCCATATGCCCTGGCTGGTCACACCTAAAGCAAATCATGGGTGCCGTGCACTGCCTGCCTGGGTGAGAATCGCCGCACCGAGGACACCCACCCTGAGAACCACTCACTGAACCCTGACGCTGGAACTGGGTAGGCTGCTGAACACTACCCACCGACTGCTGCGCCTGATCTCTGCGACCACGGTGCCTCCTGCCAAAACCAGCTTCCTTGAGCAACCTTTTGAGCTTCAATCCCAGAGATGATGAATCTCCTGCCGACGCCCCGGATGGGGACGTCCCTGAACCACCTGCTGAAATCTGGACAGAACTCTGCTACTGTACGGCTGCTGGCTGATCGAAACTCATCTGCATCTGGCCAGCACTGCCCTGACCGCGAACCTTTTGCATGTCTCTCTCTAATGCCGATGCTGCTCTGCAAGCTGCATCCACACTGGTCAACCCTGGCGCAAGCAAAGGATGCCTCAGCTCCAACCTCAGACCCCCAATAAACTGATCGGTCTGCACCATCTCGTCGGCCACAATATGCGGTGCATAACGGCCCAACTCAATGAACCTGGACCTGTACTGCACCACAGTCATGTCACCCTGGACCAGGTCCAAAAACTTACGCAGCTTCTGTGACCTGAGAAAGGACGGACAAAAAGCGCGCTCGAAAGCCGGGACGAACTCCTGCCACGAGATCTGTCGAAGGAGACGGGACTGAAATACTGCTCCCCACTCTGATGTCCACCAAGTCCGGGCTGGCCCCTGCAATCGATACGTAGCCAACACCACCCTCTCCTCCACAGGGCACTCCATGGAACTGAACACTCGCTCCATGTCATCTAACCACTCTCTGGCCACCTCTGAATCCGGCTACCTGCTGAAAGTAGACGGCTGATACTGCAAGAAATCTCTCAACGCGCGGTTACCCCGAGAGGATGAGCCCTCACCAGCATCACTGCCTTACTGCTGCTGCGTTGGCTGCTGATGCTGCTGTTGCTGAATAACATACTGGTACATGCCCCGGAAGAACTCCTCTGGTCCGGGAACTCTCGCCCCCTCAGCTGCATCTGCTGGGAGCTCTGCTCTGCTCTGCACTTCCTGGCCCCCACCCGACTCTCCCTGCTGGGAACGAGTCGCTCTCCTGGGTGCCATAACACCTGTTAACAAAATAATCAACGATGTTAACAAAAACACGTGGAGCCCTATGCTAGTCGCCAACTGTACAGGACATTCATGGACCTTTGGACCACTGCAATCGTTTCAAGTTCTAATGTACCTCCACAACCTGGCTCTGATACCAACTGTGACGACCCGGGATCCGAGTACCGGAAAGGAACCGGCGCGTCTCGAATCTCGGCCCGCCAACCCACGAGCCCGAAGACTCGAAAGGGTAAAAAGGGATGGTGTGGGAGTACAAGAGAAGCTGAAGCAACTATAGAGATAGCACAATAATCTAAAATAAAATGCACAGCATAATATAAATAAATAAACTGCTACAAGGTCCACTGAGTCTCATGTCCAAGTCAAGTACAGTCAACAGAAGGAAAAGTACAACTACATGGGGCATCCCCCGGCTCTGGCAGACTGGCGACTAACCCAGACTAGAAGGACCACGCTGAAACTCGGCCGTGCCTCCCGATGACCCCGCCTCACCTGAAAAGCAGGGGTGAGCCTCATTTCATTGGCCCAGTAGGGATCCCCCGGACCCCCACCGCACGACGAGAAAACGACAGCAAGGCGCAAACAACCAAGGGAGGTAACCCTACCTAGCAGAAGTACGGCAGGAACGACAAGCAGCAATAAATAAATGGAAAAGATGTCTAACAACCACACCGCATATCCGAACCTCAGTCCGACAAAACTCGAGTCCGAACCTACCAGCAGACAGGAGTACCACCCACTAGAAGAACGACCGGATGCGTCCCCTGACGTCTTATACCGCGTCACAAGTGTCTAGCTACAGCGCCCCGGGCGCGAGACTCAAACACACACAGTAACCAGTACCACAAACAAGGACTAGCTGAGGTCGCGCTCGTCATCGCGGGTCCGAACCCTCAGCCCCGTGTGCACACTCAGACCATACGCCCTAGGCCTGTCCTCTAGCTAGTAATTCCCCCTAAGCCCGGACTCGGCCGTACGTGGGGGCCCTACGGTAACCAGCCTACTCATCGTCTCTCTCGGGTCAGCCGCTCCACCACTCCCGGGTGGGTCAACACCGCGTGCCGTAAGAAGGCTCTGACTAGTGGACGTGTCACCGGAGGTGAGACTCGACTCACGAAAACCACCGACCATTCACTAACACAGACTCTCGGTAACCCAGATGGTAGGTGCGGAAGCCGGGGACACGTACGAGGTCCGATCATCCCTCAAGTCACGCGGCACCCCTACCAAGGTAACTGATTCTCCGGGGACCCCCGGGCGCCCCTGTGGCTTTCACTGGGTGCCCACGGCAACCCTCAGGCCACACGCCACGACCGGATCCAAGACTTGCTCCTTTTTTTTTTTTTGTAATACCGGTCAATCAGGATATCATCCAGTCGAGTGCACATTCCCCCAGCAGGGGAATGTGTTCTCACTCCTCCAGATTCACCCTGTGACCAAAGATTTTATTGATTTATGTAAAGAATACATCAATCATCGGGGCATACCCCTGTCCGTATCTACATCCAAAGAGGAGGATCAAAAGAAACAAAGGATACTATTTACAAAATCTAATGGAAGGCAATCTGCCCCTGTCTAATCTATAGGCCCCTTTGGCCATGTGAGGGAGGTCCCTCACCGCATCAAAAATCCTATTAGAATAAGCTTGACATGCATAAGAAGCCAGAGCATCCGCTACTTGGTTTCCTTCCCTGAAAGTATGCTGAACCATGCACCCACATTTAGAGATAAGATCAATTATGTTCTTCCACCATGGAGTAGCTAGCCAGCTTGGAGCTTTATTTCTTCGGATTGCATCCACAAGGAGAGCACAATCGGAATAGACCACACCGATAGGGATACCTCCAAAAAAGGCTATAGACAAACCATCATGGAGGGCCCTCACCTCAGCTAGAATACTGCACCCTATCCCATAGTAGAAAGCAAAACCAATAATCATATTGCCATTGGCATCTCTGATACAGCCTCCACCCCCGCTACTCCCCGGGTTGCCTTTAGAGGCTCCATCCACGTGCAGGGTAAACTGTGAAGGGGCTAGGCAGCAAACCACAGCAATACATCGTCTTAGGGAAATCTTAGGGAAGAGATGAAAGCTCGCCAAAACCCTCTTCTGTTCAGCTGAACAGGTGGAAAATGATCTCTTATCCAATGCATAAGAGATAGCAGTAATGATTTTCCTTTTAATACTGTTAATATTCAGAACAGCCCCTTCAAATTTTAGAGCACACCTGGCTTTCCAAATTTCCCAGATAATCAATATCACAGTATACATACCTATAAATGAGTGAGCTGAATTTAGACTTGACTTTGATAGAATTTCCCAGCATCTGATAGTTACTTGGTCACTCAGACCAAACTTATCACTAAGCAGAGGAGAAGCCCAATTCCATAAGATTACTGCCATGTCACTCTTGAGAAAAAGGTGATTTAGATCCTCTTGCGCTGGGACTTTGCAGCAAACACACTTGGAAGCCAAGAAGACACCACACTCAGCCACTCTACAATCCACAGGAATTGCACGATGAAGGAGTTTCCAACAGAAAAGGGCCGCCCTTGGAGCAATTGAAGGGAGCCAGAGCTTTGTCCATGGTCTTCTCTCAACACCTTTAGACCTTATCAGATTATAGGCCGATTTCACTGTAAATTCTCCTGTGAAAGTACTAGTCCATACACAGGTATCAGCCCCCCTGTCTAAGTGAAAGTTAGAAAGGAATTCAGTGTTATCCAGAAAAGACCTGGCAATATGATGTAGATCCTGTAAGACCTCCCTAACAGAGGACCTGGGAAGAGCCTGAATAATACTAGCAGAATCCTGTCGCACAAAGGAGATAAGAGGACCTCTACCAGACCAATTATCTTTCCAGAAATCAGCCTTATTGCCATCTTTGATGAACCATCTGGAGTTGTTAATGATCAAATCTTTAGCCTGCTGAAACAGATTTGACGGCATACCAGCTGGAAAAGGGGTGCTGCAATCATAAAAACATGTTTTGATAAACCTTTGTCGGGCGTAAACAGACCAGAGAGAGGAACCATGCAGAATATACCATAAATTTTTCAAAGCCAGTGCAGCCTGAACTGATTTAAGATCTCTGATACCCAGACCCCCTTCCAACTTGGGTTTCTGAATAGTCTGCCAGGACACCCAGTGGCGATGTCTTAAAGTCTCAGATCCTTGCCAAAAGAAATTTGCACATAATCTATCAATAGTGTGAGAGATAGCTTTAGGAATAAAGCAAGCAGTTGCCAAATAAATCGGGATACTCTGAAGCACAGAGTTGATTAAAATGGCACGCCCAGCTTGGGAAAGGAGCTTAGCCTGCCATCCCTCAAGCTTCTGCACCACTTTATCAACAATATATTTAAAATCCGAGCATTTGTATTTGCCCTTCTTAATAGGGACTCCAAGATAAACAAAGCCAGAAGAAAAAACCTTATACCCGGTCAGAGTCTGAAGGGACTGTTTGAAAGAAAGAGGGGCCTTATCTGAGACCATAATACTGCTCTTACCAGCATTGACCTTTTGTCCTGAACTGTACTCATACCTGGCAATAAACTGCTGGAATGTCCTCAGGTTGTGCTTACAGGCATTCATAAAAACAAGAGTGTCATCCGCATACAATAAGTGAGAGATTTTAGGTAAATTCCTTGGCCCATTGAAACCTTTGATGGACCCAGATAGGAACTTATTAGACAATCCTCGACTGAGGACTTCAGAGGCCAAAACAAATAGGTAGGGGGCAAGGGGATCGCCCTGCCTAATCCCCCTACTGGACTTAAAGAAGCCAGCCAGAACACCATTCATATTAACGGAGAACCAGCAATTGGATAAACTCATTCCAATCAAAGAAGTGAACCTAGTACAGAAACCAAATTTCCTTAGGGTCATCAAAAGAAAATCCCATTCCATTCTATCATATGCCTTGGTCATATCAATCTTGAGTATAGCATTATGTCCCCTGACCTTCCTACCAATGTCCTGCACCAACTGTTTAGCAAGGGCCACATTATTAATGATGTTCCGGCCCTTAATAAAAGCTCCTTGCTCCTTAGATATAATACTGGGCAAAATCAAACTTAACCGCTTAGCAATGATAAGGGAAATTATTTTAAAGGAGAAGTTGCATAGGCTGATAGGGCGGAAATCATTAAAAGATTTAGGTTCCTGTATTTTAGGGACAAGAGTAATAATAGAAGCATCCATCCCTCTGGGAATGGGGAAACCCCTGAAAAAACATTGGACCGCTGCAACAACATCATTGGCAATCACCTCCCAAGCAGAGATATAGAAATGACCCGAGAATCCATCAGGACCAGGGGCACTAGAACTGTTCAAACACTAGACTGCAGCTCTGACTTCCGCAGCATCAGGAATAGAACAAAGCATTCTATTATGCTTCTCAGTAATATATTGAGGAATGCAGTCAAAAAGAGTCATATCCATAAGGTGAGGTTCAGTAGAGAACAGATTTCTAAAATAAAGCTCAGCCTGGTTTTGAAGAACAAGCTGATCTTCACACCATTGATCCGAACCTCCAACTTTAAGTCTCCGGATGAAATTTCTCCTGCGATGACATTGAGCAACTGAATGATAGAAGGAGGTATTCCTGTCTCCGCTTTCAATCCAGTCCAGGCGAGATTTTTGATTCCAAAAGACTTCTTCCCTGAGCAAAGCCTGCCGAAGATTGGCATTAGCAGCATTCAGATTACTTCTGTTGTCAGGGGATGGCAGCAAATCATAAGCCATCTGTTTTAGCTCCAAGTCAACTTCAGCTTGTTTAACATTGTTAGTAACATCACCGAAAACATCCTTGTTCCATTTACACAGAATAGCTTTAAGATTCTTCAACTTAGAGAAAAACCTGACCATGGCATTAGGGTGCTCAACCTGGTATTGACTCCATGCATCTGAGACCGTCTGAATAAAAGAACCATGAGACAACCACATCTTCTGAAAAAAGAATCTGGAGGGTCTAGATAATTGACTAACCACATCCACCAATAAAGGAGCATGATCAGAAGGCCCTCTAGGAAGATGTTTTACCAAAAGCTGAGTCAAATCATTATGACTAAAACTGTTGAGAAAAACTCTATCAAGACGAGCTAAGATGTTAGCAGAGCCAGTTCTGTTATTATTCCAGGTCATAGCCTCTCCAGAAAAACCAGCATCACAAAGCCCAGCCGAACAAATAAATGCATTGAAATCAGTCATAGAGGATAAAGAAGGAGCAGCACCACCCAGCTTCTCTGAAGGCCGGAGGACACAATTAAAATCACCTCCAACCACCCAGGGCACCGAGACAGAGGCAGCAAAAGTAGCAAGATCATTAAAAAGAGCTAATCTGTGTACTGCATTGCAAGAAGCATAGACAAAAGAGAAATAAGCAGTAGTATTAGCCCCTTCCTTAAGGCCCAGGGATATTTGTTGAGAAGAAGAAGATATGATTTCCAAAGAGAAACTTTCATGCCAAAAAATCCATATCCTAGAATTATCAGTGGAATTGACTGCGAATCTCTGTAGATTAATATATCTAGCCAGGGAGGAGGCTTTACCGGCATCTAACATTGCCTCACTGATAGCCACCAAAGAGACTTTATTACTCTGAACCAGTCTTTTAAGACTTCTCCGGGAGCTGGGATTACCCACTCCTCTAATATTCCAAATTAGGATTGGGCAAATCATCAAAAAACTTGTCTAAAATCACCAACCGATCTAGCTTTAGATCGTGTCATCATACCCTCAACCTGATTAAAATCTGTATGAACTTGTATCTGCTTATCTTCAACCTGCAGAATTAAATTGTCCAGCTTGGCTTTTTCTGAAATGGAGGAACCCACTTGGATTAATTTTTGAATATTAGAATCTTTCCCAGTTCTCACTGATTCAATATGTTTGCTATCAGCAATACTATCTCCAGCTTCTAAAACAGAAAGCTCAACTGAGGGCCCAATCACACACTATCCCTGAACATCACTCCTTTCATGTTGGGGGAAATGATTAGGGTGATCAATATCCTGGTTCAAATGAGCACTTTGATTAGAAAGGGGCTCCACACCAACATCCACAATTTGAGGAGAAGGAGAATTAGCTTGTTCATTCGCATATTTCAAACTGTAACTGGGATCACCAATCTGATGTTGACTATCAACAGTGATCAGAGGAATTGAGGGACCAGGAACAGCAGCGGGATCCTCCACCAAAAATTGGAGGACAGAAAATCTGTTTCCCACAGGAGACAAAGATTGAGCAGGTTGTGGATCCACACGACGCGGTCGGATCCAAGACTTGCTCCACCGGAGGTACAACCACCAAAAGAAACGTGGTTGGGGGGGGGGGGGTTAACGCGCTAGGGACCCAGGGCGCGACACTATCGCGCTATGGTCCCCTAGCGTGACCAAAGAAGAACGCGCTAGCAGGAGCTAGCGCGTTCTTCAAGAAGGCGCTAGCCTAAGCTAGCGCGTTCAATAAGAACACGCTAGGAAAGGCTAGCACGTTCTCCAAGAACGCGCTACCTTCCCCAGGTGTGACACGAACCGCCAAACTATTCGTCTTCTCAGACGAACGCGCTCGGAAGACACGGCGCGTTCAAACTGAACGCGCCACTAGACTATAGCGCGATAACGGGCCGAGCCCGGTTCGCGTAAAACGCCCGAAAAATTCAAAACCACGCCCATTCACCCCCCTTGGTGAAGGGAAAACAACGGGGAATCACCCCCAGACATCCTAGCATGCATCTAGAGCCCCAAATCGATCAAAAACACTCCAAAACTATGGATCCGGCGCTCAAACCCCAAGCATGGAAAATAGCCCTCCCGGCATGAATCAAGCCACTCTCGGCCTCTCCACGGCTTAGAAATCACGAGGAATGCTGTAAAGAGGTCAAGGATCCGTCCCCCTACCTCAATGAAGCTCGAAATCCACCGGGAAGTCACCGATCTCCGAATCTAGCTCGAACACAAACTCCACCCACGTGCCACGAAAAGGGCACCGCCGCAATCCTCTCGCCGCCGCCGCCGTCACCGCGCCATCACCGTCGTCCACCACCCGTCGCCGGAGGAGGAAGGGGCGCCGCGAAGTCCAACGGGCAAGAGGGGGGGGGGGAAGTGGCCGTTGCGCTCACGGGAGGAAGAAAGGAGAAGAAGAAAAGAAGAAAAAGGGAAAAAGAAAAGGGAAAATAGGGGGGTATTTATGGAAAATCCAAAAAATGCCAAAAATACCAAAAAATAGAAAAATATATATTCTCGATCCTCGGGACGTACCGATCGCAACGGTACTACCCTCGCCTAGGTGAACGACCCGGTTCACCCGCCACGAGGTTCCGAAGGAATTGCCGAAACACACACCGGAGATCGGAAAACACAAGCCGAAAAGCCGCGGACACACTCCGGGCCTCCGAAACAACTCCGGATCGCACCGATCCGAACACGAAAGATGTCCGAAATAAAATTTCGGACACAACGGAGCCAGACGCTCCGAGAGACCAGATCCGGGACCCGAAAAAGAAGGATCCGAAAAACTCGGGACATCACACCCATTTTGATGATGACAAAATGTAATGCTCTCTCCCCCTTTGGCATAATCAGAAATGAGGATCAACATGAAGAATTCATGATAGCATTAAAATCAGAACCAATATAGATTTCTCCCCCTTTGTCATTGAAACCAAAGTGTAGAAGTGTAGAAGATGAAGTTCAAATTTCAACAAAATGGATTCATGAATCAATGAAAGCTCACATGAGAAGTGTAGAAGATGAAAATGGAATGTCTTTGAAACATCAAATGATTTGCTTTGATTTTCATATTTTTATTTTTCTTGTGAAATGCATGAAGCAAGATGTATGTAAATGATGACACATGAAATGCACACAATGAAATCAAGCAGATATGTATATATACATGCAACATAACTCTCCCATTTTATTTAAGAAGGGAATGGGTGTAAGAAAAGTGCATGAGAATCATGACAACCGGAATGTTCATATATAGCACCTAGAAGGTTGTGCAGTCATATATAAGAGTTATGCAATAGCCAATGCAATCAATCAATTTTCTGAATACATATTAAATCAAATTTCTAAAAGTGTAAGTGAATAACATGAAAGATGACTATAGCCATATGGATATTCAGATTTTCAAAGCAACACAATGAGAGATTACACATACTGCATTTCAATTTATGAGAACAACGTATTGGAGCTACGCTCTACCTCAATAATTTTTCACAATTGAATTTTTCATTGATAACCAGAATTTTGCAAAGAATGATCAGGTTCAAATAATTCCTTTTTATGCGAGGAGACACATGGAGCTCATGCCAGAATCCCCGATTACTCAGAATACTGAACCATTTCATTTCATTCTGAACATAGGTACTTTAGTCAACACTTTTCAGAAATGAACCACATCACGTCTCAGGTGACGTGTATCCAATTTACTCAATTAGACCAAACATTACTCTGCCTTTCATTTTCATTTCAAATTTTTCAACAAGGATAGGTAGGCAGCTTTTCCTCAACTGCCTCTTCAACATACATGCAGCAAGTTTAATATCTATAGAGTGTTGAAAAGAAATTCTTATATCCTTATGTTTAACACTCATTTTCACATTTAGTGCATGAAGTGTATGAATTTGATTCAACATATATACCGAAAATATCATGAACGCATAACGGTGCAGCTTCCCCTAAATAGATGCACTTATCAAGTATTTACTCCCCCTAAGTGTGTAACATGAAACACACTAATGATGACTCAAATGTAACATTATTTAGCAAGAAGGCATGCGGTCCTAGAAATTTCAAGGACGGGGGTAAATAGCATATAGTAGCATGCAAGCACACAATGGGAATAGATGCAATATGCAGTGCAAAATGAAAGAATATGCAATTCTTGTTGGTTCCAGAGATATGATATCAATGTGATACCACTTGTTGGTTCCGAAGACATGATACCATTGTTGGAAGAATTCACTTTAGCATTTATGCAACATGAACAATGTTCAAACTGATGCATTCCAAAATATGCACTATAGACATGATATACAATTATGCTATGCAAATATGCAATGCGAGGCATGATTTCAGATTTTCATTCAAATGTCCTAAATACAATGCAAAATGCAAGATATAACATGGGTGCAAAATGTATTTTTTTTTAGATTTTCATTTTAATGAACTAAATGCACCTAATGCATGAATTCTAATGTAATGCAACCTATAACAAGATGCAAAAGTAATGAGAATGCAATGCAAGATGTAAAAGCAAGATGCATGAGCATGATTCCCAAAATATCATGACAGATTGCACAAGAAAACATTCAGATCCAAATGATGCACAACAAGCATTTTCATCTCATAATTTTTTATGAACAAGGGTGAAAATATGATCAGAATCAAGTAATGCAACCCAATTATTTTCAAAAGGTGATCAAAACAAATTTTCAACAATATTTTACAAGTTTAGAAATCATCCACAAGCCACACAGATTTTATACATTCTGGTACGAGGCGGAGATTTTAGTCCGAAAACCTAGCTCACGCATAGGGAATGGTTCCGAGTGGACATAATCCACCCTTCCACAAATGCCATTTAATATACCAGAAATGCAATTAAGTTCAATTGTGCTCAAACAATTCAGATCAAAGGATATTCAAAGGTCAATGATCTCATACACACTCCTCAAAAGTTTCCAATTCTATTCAACCATTCAAACATATTCATCACATCATAATGGAAGAGTCTCATGTCAAGTTTTCAGAATTAATACCTGAGTTCAGCAAGTATCACCATATGTCTTCAAGCACAATAGTTTAGCAATAACCTTAAAAGAGGCTAGCATTTCATTGAAGCCATTTGTCAAGAGATATACTTTCAAAAAGATGAGTTAAATTCACACATCAAAATCATTCATTCAAAAAGAACTCTGCCATTTTTATGTGCACAAATTCATGATTGGCATTTTCTAAAAATCATACATCCTACGACCTATATGAACAAGCGACTCATGGTACCAGGCGGAGAACTTAGGTCCAAAGACCACCATCACGCGTGGTGATAGATTTCAGACAGGTGTGACCTGTCCTTCCTCAAGTCACCATTTCATATACTATGAAATCATACAAGTAATGCAATGCTCAAATTCCTGAAATGCAATCATGCAATGATGATTTATGAAAGATGCAATGTGAATTCATAAGAAAAATATAATTTTCTTGATTTTCATGAATGGAAATTCAAATGAAACAAAATTTAGATTCCCAAAGATAATTCAAAAATTTATTTTCAAACCTTTGCCTTGAGCAACCATTATTTTTCAAGCCTTCACTTGGCCTCAAGGTATCCCTGCAAAAAAGTTCTCATTTGACGATTTTGGGTACTCAAGTCTTCTCGGGTCCCGGATGGTTAGTTGTACCTCTAATGGGTGCCTTCCATAATTTTTGGGCATGGATATCATCAAAATGCATCAAGTCACAATCATCCATATTATGCCCCAATTCACCACAATAATGACAACATTTTGACGACTTCACATAATTCTTATAAACATGAACATCAAATTTCTGTGATTTAGCATGAATGTTATCAATGTAAGCATGGAAGTTTCTCTTCTTCACAACAGGATAAGCATGGAATCTTTGTGGGTTGGCAAAGGCATAATTATTTTTGACATTAAAATTCTTTCTTTCTTTTGCTTGCCAACATTATGACACATGATGTCCTAGCTTTCCACATGAATGACAAACTAAAGGTTTCCTTTTTGAAGGTATTTTAGGCTTCACACAAGCATTTGTCCTTTTACTTGCCCTTAGTTCATCATTTTTCAAAATGAAACAATTTTTCATTTCATAACCGAACTTTCCATAATGAAAGTAATGAACATTTTTTCTTTTGGAAACAAATTTTTTTTCACATGCTTTCAAATCATCATTTTTCATAGCAAGACAATCACTCATCACATGACCATATTTGCCACAATAAAAACAATCAAGTTTTAAAGTTTTTCCGACATTAGCATGCTTTTTGTGACTTTTGTGAGCATGAATTCTATTGTTCCTAGGTTGAGCCTGAACTTTAGACTTTTGTGTCTCAACACAGGAAGCATTTGACATGTTTGAGGAACACGATGCATGCACAAAAGATGTTTGTGTTTTCAGACCAAAAACTTTCTTTTTACTAGGATCATATCCTAGTCCTTCCCGTTGGAAATTCACTTTGGTCCCCAAGATTTTATCCAGATTATCCTTTCCTTTGAGAAATGTAGACAAGGAAGCATTCAAGTCAACAATCTCTTTTTCAAGAGATGCAATGTGTAATTCATAGCTAGCAATTTCCTATTCACTACAAACAACATATTCATTCAACACTCTATTTACAGTTTTATAACTTTCAAGTTCTTGTTCTAGCACAAGCAACTTTTCACATTTATCAACATTCACAGATTTTCCTTTTTCAGAAGTAAGCAACTTTTCAGACATGGTTGAATTTAAATGCTTCAGTTTTTCAATTTCTACTTTTATACATGAAATGATTTCTTCATACTTTTTGATATCAATCAATAAAGATTCATTTTGAATTTTCAATTCTAAGCATCTATCATGAAGAATTTTCTTTTTTAAGTTTTTTAAGATTTTTCACATTACTTTCAAGTAAGGAGTTCTGAATTGACAAAGCATTGTTCTCCTTTTGAAGTTCTTCTTTTTTATTTTTTCAAACATGAAAGGGTTTCTGATGGGGGCATCTCTCGCCCTTCATATTTTTTTACACTTCGATTGCTTGCTAGCATAGCTCCATTGTGTCCGTCATACTTCTCTATGTCGAGTCATGTAATTTTCATATTTTCTTTGAGTCATAATCATGTAATTTTCCATTTTATTTGAGTCTTGTACCTAGGTTAATGAGTCATTTCCCTAAGTTTGAGTCTCATTAGGCTAATGAGTTTGCTATTGGGCCTATTTCTTTGGGCTAGGCCCATGGGCGCCCCCCTTCCTTCGGTTATTTGTTAGTGTGTTAAATGTCAGGGTCTTTTGTGAAAATGTGGGTTGCCTATATATAGGACCCCATTTCCCCCATTTGTAGTCAATCAATGAGTCAATCAATCAATAAAATTTGAGTTTTCTAGTGTCCCCATTTTCCTTTTGGTGAGAAACCATTATTTGGTGAGAAGCCCTCTCTTTTCCCCCCCTCTCTCTTCTCTCTCTCTCCCTCCAAGGGGAATTCGCCCCCCTCCTCTCTCTCCTCCCTTCCCAACCACCTCCACTCCCCACCTAACCCAATAAAGTCTCTTCCCTTCCCCACAACCCTCATCAATACCCCATCCCTTCCCAATACCCCCTCCACCAATCCTCACCTCACCTCCCAACCCCCAACTACCCCTCCCACTTTCCCAAGCACCCTTCCCACTACCCCAAGCACCACTCCACCTCCCTAGGCCATTTGAATTCAAGTTTCTCCTTCCCTCCACAGCACTAGGTCGCCCAAGCCCCTCCCCCTTTGGTTAGGGTCGCCCCCCCTCTCTCTCATCTCCACCATTCTTCCTTGCTCCTCTCCATCACCTCTCAGCCCTAGTTCGTAGTTGAAGACCTGCAGAAGACCAGTAACTTGCAGCAGCGACTCTGGTGCGGACACCCGAGCAGTTGAGCGGTGCGACACGCCGAGCCACCGGTACCGCACACGGAGCACGACTCGAGCCACCTCAGCATCCATCTGGCTCGGAGATAGCCTGGAGACGTCGCCTTGAGTCTCCCCATTTTTCATATTTAATTAGACTTTATTTGTGTGTAAGGTGTGTTTATTTCATTTTATACGGTTTACAATTATGAGTGTACGAGGGGCTTATTTGTAAAATGGGACCCCTGGGCCCCACGGGACCCCCAGGCCCCCTCCCATTGGTCCATATCAGCCTTGTGGGGTTGGTCAAAATCCAAGGTGGACATCTAGAAGCCTTGGACTAGTCAATTGTCCACATGGGGGACAAGGGACCAAAATGGTCAACAATTCCAACCAAACCCACCTACCATGTCCCCCCCTTGGTCAAGGTGCGCCCCCCTCCCCTTTTGTTTAATATTTTTGTTGTATTTTGATCAAACTTCATCCTAGACATCCATCCCTAACCCCTAGATCCAACGGTGGAGGATGGATTAGATGGGTGACCTATATATGCTTGTATTTTCCCATTTTCATGAATTAATGCCATTTGAATTGGAAAAAAAGCTTGAAGCTCCAGCCTTGGTGCGCCCCCTTCTCCTCTCCCTCTCCCCCTTGAAGCTGTGAAGGCTTCCTTCTGGTGGTGAGACTCCACCCTATCAGTTCCGGTCGCCGCCGCCGCCGCCACGAGCCGCCACCGCACCGCCATCGCCATCAACGGAGTTCTGCCCGTGCAGTACCATAGCAGCTTGTTCGAAATTCACCAGTCTTTCCCGAGCTAATTTGGCTACCAAATTTGGAGGAGTTGTTCCTGGGATGTTCCTCTCCACCCACAAAAATCAGGCCAGCATTCAGATCACGTTTGCTAATTTTTGATTTTCGTCCACTCTTCCATTTCAGTTCTGCCAGAGTTCTGTCCAGGTTCACCTCCGTCCTATTTTTTATGTCTTAGAGCCACTTTTTGATTTCTGTTGGTTCGCCCAATTTTACTGGGGGTTCCATCCATCCACCCCTTTATCCACAATTTTTATCAATTTTTTATTCGGCCATCTCATATTTTCTAAAATTCATTCTCAGACCCATCTACAGTTCTATCCACCTGTTCCCAGATCCGACCATCAGTCACCCCAAAAATCCTAACAAATCACATTCACCTCCAAATCAAATTATAAAAATATTCCCAGTTCCGTGGTTTGATTTCCTACAACTCCTAAAAAGAGCTCAAGAGCTGAATCGGAGGTTTGCTAGGCGGTCAACGGTGGTTATCAGACAAGTGCCCTGCAGATCTGAGATTTCGGTTACTGTACAACATGGACTTGTAAATTTAATAAAGTTCTGATCCGACCAGATCCAGCAGATCTCTCTGGGTCTCGATTGAAGCATTTGAAGAGAGCTTTCCAACGATAGCTCATGCGTCTCGATCCGAAGTCGGGATTGATAGCAGCGGCCGTTTTCGCCGGAGCGCGCGCGTCGGAAAATAGAAATCAAAATCCGTGGGCAGCTAGTTCAACAATTGGGAATCGGGGCCGATCGACCCCCGATCGGTGCTCCCGGCCGACCGCCGTCCGTGGAGGCACGCCACCAGGGGTCCCCATCACAGTGGGTCCCACCCCCGTAGATCCGGAGGACAGCGCCGTCCGTGGGCCCCGCGGGCCCGTAGAAGCCGCCGTTCGGAAAGCACGAAAACGCGGAGTTCGGCACCGCCGGGCGACATCAAGATGCTGCCCGTCAACCCGAGTTGCGTGATTCCCAGACCCCACATGTGACCTTTTACCTCCCTGCGTGGAGTGGGTTGACTTAGTGTATTGCTGTAATCATTGTTAACCGGGAGTCCGTAATTCGGCCGGGGTTGTCTTCGCCACGCCGGGTGCGTGGAGGTAAAGGTCTCAACTTCTCGGCATTCGCTTGCTAGTTTAGTATATGGTCTTTTGCCGCTACCGAGAGTGTAGGTACTAGCCCGTGTGTCCATGTCACCGCTATGAGAGTGAGAGCGACCCGTCCCGCGACTCGATCCAAGTCCGGAAGTTGAGTCGGACTACCCTTGACCTCCGCCAGTTCCTTAACCGCGCACGGTCCGCGCTTTCCCTCGCTTGGGACGACGAGTGAGCTTCCACTTCTGTTAGCGACGTTTCGCCACTAGGAGCTCGTAGTGTCGAGCTTAGTGTCTCCCTGGTGTGTGTTTCTGGTCGTGTCTTCATCTAGAGTCCGAGGGTGGCACCATATAGTGTCGTCTCCCGTGTCCGTCCCGCATCAGTTTGGTATCAGAGCGAGTCGAGTCTAGGGTAGTCTTTGTATATGTCTTGCATGCATCTTGGTCTAAGTCGAGTCTAGGACCATCATTATTTTCAAAACAAAAAAAAAGTGTGTTTTAAATTGCATTTGCACCCTTTATTTGGTATCTTAAAAGGTGTTGTCCGAACGTTAGGCTACGCCTACCGGGAGGTCGCACACTTGCGGGAGTGATCTTCGGATCGATTAACTCCGCCCCGTACCGGATA
Organism: Amorphophallus konjac; assembly: GCA_022559845.1. Taxonomy (NCBI): domain Eukaryota; kingdom Viridiplantae; phylum Streptophyta; class Magnoliopsida; order Alismatales; family Araceae; genus Amorphophallus; species Amorphophallus konjac. The sequence goes on from CM040123.1 coordinate 122,908,683, forward strand.
TTGGTTTAGGTCTAAGTGCATCATTTAGTGTGTGTTTGCATTAGTCGGTGTCTTCTAGGTCGTGTGTCAGTTGCATGCCCACCCGTCGAGGTACCCAATACTCGCCACCACCACCTATGGCGGATTCCCGGGCCCGTAGCTCCGATGAGTCCTCGACGGCCGAGATGTTCCGAGCCATTATGGAACGTCTTGACACGCGTATGGATGGTCTTAGTACGCGTATGGATGGCATAGGAACGCGTCTAGAAGGGCAGATGAAAGCCCTTGAGGATCGGGCCTAGTCTTTGGATCAGTCCATCCAGGGTCTAGTTGGGAGAATTGCCGTCCTAGAGAGAGGCCCAGTAGCGGCGCAACCCGCGCCAACGAACGGCCAACAAGAGCCGGTGCAGCAACCCGCTGTGCCAAGGGCTCAGGTGGAGGGTGTCGGGAGGCAACAGGCGCCTATAGTGGATGATTATGCTTTCGACAATGATCAGGGGGGTAACGGTCGTCGTCATCAACGACGGAATCGTGATGACGAGGATGACGACCGCATTCTTAGGGGTGTGCGTGCGGACCCTCCCACTTTTAGCGGGTCCTTGGACCCTAGGGTGTATTTAGATTGGGAGGCCGGCATGGACCAGTACTTCGAGTGGTTTGAGATGACGGACCACCGAAGAGTCCGATACGCAAAGATGAAGCTGCAAGGGCAGGCCCAAACTTATTGGATCAATGTGGAGAGCCTACTCAACCAGCGACGTCAACCCCAAATCGGTACTTGGGATGATATGAAGATCAAATTGAGGGAGAAGTACCTTCCCGCCTCATATCGCCAACGTCTCATAGACAAGTGGCAAAGCATCTCCCAAGGGAACCGATCCGTGACCGAGTACACCGCTGAGTTCGATGAGTATTACTTACGGTGTGGGGTCACGGAAGAGAGCACCATGACTATATCCCGCTTTCGAAGAGGTTTGCGAACCAATTATCAATATGCACTCTTTCGTCGCAATGCAACCACTTTGGAGCAGGCATATCAGATAGCTCTCGAATTGGAGCAGTTCGAGGCTGAGTTCGAGTCACCCCATCGGTTGGGCTCCTTTCCCCTTCGTAGTGTCGAGCCCCGTGGCTCTTCTGGCATGTATCCGAGGGCCCCCATGACTCGACCTCAGGAGCCCGCTCGCCCCGAGCCCTTTGCTCTTAGGCCCCGTCCTCCACCCCCGAGGGACCTTCCTCGTCCCCAGCATCTTACGGCCCCACCCACAGCCCGTCCACCGGCACCCGCACCTCCTGCACGTCCTTTGTTGCCTACGCCTCCTATCCGTCGGGAGGATAAAGGTAAAGGACCTATGATTGGGGAGCCTAGTGGATCACGGCAGCAGTGTTATCGCTGCAATGGGTTTGGCCATTTCGCCAACCAGTGTCCCACCCGCCCATCTCTTCACATTGGGGACACACATGCCGAGGATACCACCCCTACGGGCCTCGAGTTAGTCAGCTATGAGGCCGATGAAGAGCTAGCTGACGAGTACTATGAGATGGGAGGTGAGGCCCAGGATGCCCAGCATTCGGATGATACCCACGTGGGGGTCGTCAGATGTATCCTCACCCAGCCGCAGGTCAGTGATGACTGGCGACGGACTACTATCCTTCATGTATTCTGTAGGCTGGGAAAGCAAATTTGCAAGGTGGTCATCGATAGCGGGAGTTGTATTAATGCAATCTCCACGAACGCTGTCGCCCGTCTTGGTCTCACACCCGTAGACCATCCTTGTCCCTATCTGGTATCATGGGTGGATACCACTTCCATTTCGGTCAGGCTGCGGTGCTTGGTCCCGCTGCAGCTCCACTCCTACAGTGACGAGATCTGGTGTGATGTTCTGCCCATGGAAGTGGGTAGTATCATTCTCGGTAGGCCGTGGTTATTCGACTGGGATGCCATGCTCCATGGCCAGTCGAACACCTGTACCTTCGACCACGCTGGCCAGCGGGTCACCCTCCAACCCGTTCGGCCCAGGAGCCCATCAGTCAGGGGTCCTACTGGCCCTAGTACTCCGAAGCCTTCCGTTCCCGGGCCTAGTACCCCATCCCCAGCTCGGGCTATGACCGTTACCTCTGGCCCAGGAGAGCCCTCGACGAGAAGATTGATGTTGATTAGCTCCCGGGAAATGGAGCAGGAGCTTAGTCAGGGCTGTCCGGTGTTTACCATTACGGTCTGAGAGGTGGAGTGGGACTCCGAGGGTGAGCTCCCACCCAAGGTTGTTCCCATTCTGCAGGAGTATGCTGATGTCTTTCCCGATGAGCTTCTCGAGGGACTCCCACCTATGCGGGATATTCAGCATGCCATCGACCTTGTTCGGGGCTCTTCCTTGCCCAACCTTCCACATTATCGCATGAGTCCCACGGAGCATGCTAAGCTTAAACGGTAGGTCGATGAGTTAGTGCAGAGAGGGTCTGTTCGGGACAGCATGAGTCCATGTGCTGTACCCGCATTACTCGCCCCGAAGAAGGATGGCACGTGGAGAATGTGCATTGATAGTCGTGCCATCAACAAGATCACCGTGAAGTACAGGTTCCCTATTCCCCGCCTTGATGACATGCTGGACATGATGGCAGGTGCCACTATCTTCTCGAAGATCGATCTTAAGAGTGGCTACCATCAGGTGAGGATTAGGCCAGGTGATGAGTGGAAGACCGTATTTAAGACCAAGGACGGTCTATATGAGTGGTTGGTCATGCCTTTTGGGTTGACCAATGCCCCTAGCACTTTCATGCAGCTCATGACTCAGGTCCTTCGACCTTTCATTGGAGTCTTTGTAGTGGTGTATTTTGATGATATCCTTATCTATAGCAGCACCACAGGGGACCACTTAGACCAGCTTCGGCAGGTCTGTCTACTTCTTCGGCGAGAGCAGCTGTTTGCGAACCCACAGAAGTGTGCCTTCATGACACCTCAGCTTACCTTCTTGGGTTTTATCGTGTCTAGTACTGGGGTCTCCGCCGATCCGGAGAAGGTCCGGGCCATTGTTGAGTGGCCGAAACCTCGTACCGTTCATGATGTCCACAGCTTTCATGGTCTTGCGACATTCTATCCTCGCTTCATCCGCGGATTTAGCTCCGTCACCGCCCCGATCACGGATTGCATCCGTAAGGGCACATTTGTATGGACGAAGGCCGCATCTGCCGCCTTCAAGGACATCAAGGAGCGCATGACCCAGACACCTATCCTTCGACTGCCTGATTTCTCGAAGGTGTTTGAGGTCTCTTGTGATGCGTCGGGTGTTGGGATAGGAGGAGTTTTGAGTCAGGAGTCCCACCCGATCGCATATTTCAGCGAGAAGCTGAATGACGCGAAACTGCGATATTCCACGTATGATAAAGAATTCTACGCAGTTGTTCAGGCTCTTAGACATTGGAGGCACTATCTTTTACATCAGGAGTTTGTCCTATACTCCGACCACGAGGCATTGAAGTACCTCCATTCGCAAAAGAAGCTTAACTCGCGTCATAGTCGTTGGGTCGAGTATCTCCAGCAGTTCACCTTTGTGCTGAAACATAAGGCTGGAGTGGAGAACAAGGTGGCTGATGCCTTGAGCCGGCGAGCATGTTTCCTTACCACCATGAGTGCCGAGGTCATAGGGTTAGAGAAGATGAAGGAGGCCTATGTTGATTGTCCTGACTTTGGTCAGATTTTTACCACCCTCCAGGCCGGACCCTCGAGAGACCTTGATGAGTATGTGCTTCAGGAGGGTTACCTCTTTCGAGGTAGCAGGCTGTGTGTTCCCCGAACTTCGGTTCGAGGTTTCTTAGTGTGGGAACTACATGCGGGAGGTCTAGCCGGCCACTTTGGTCGGAACAAGACTATTGAGGCAGTGGAGCATCGATTTTATTGGCCGAGCTTGAAGCGCGATGTTGCTAACATCGTGGCTCAGTGCCGTACATGTGCTACGGCCAAGATGAAGAAGCAAAGCCCGGGCCTTTATACGCCTCTACCCGTGCCTGATGCCCCGTGGCAGGATGTTAGTATGGACTTTATTTTGGGATTGCCACGTACCTCCAGGAAGCATGATTCGGTCTATGTGGTGGTTGACCGTTTCTCGAAGATGGCCCTCTTTATCCCTTGCTCGAAGACTTCGGATGCTTCTAGGGTAGCCCGCCTATTCCTTACTCATGTGGTGTGCAAGTTCGGGTTGCCTCGCACTATAGTGTCTGACCGTGATGTTAGATTCACTTCCTATTTTTGGAAGACACTATGGCATATGATGGGTACTCACCTCAAGTTTTCTACTGCATATCATCCCCAGACAGATGGTCAGACCGAGGTAGTCAATAGGAGTCTAGGAGATCTTTTGAGGTGTCTAGTTAAGGACAGCATTGGGGATTGGGATCTCATTTTACCTATGGCTGAGTTTGCATACAATGATTCGGTAAAAAGGTCTACCGGCATGAGTCTATTTGAGATTGTCACAGGTCGTAGGCCTAGGAAACCCGTTGACCTTGTCTCCATGCCTGTCCATGCTAGAGTGTCGGAGTCGGCCGAGTCGTTTGCTAGGCATGTTAGGAGTTTGCATGACGACATTCGTCGTCACATTGAGGCCAGCAATGCACGGTACAAGGAGTTAGCCGATGCCCACCGACACCACCGAGAGTTCCACGAGGGTGAATACGTCATGATCAGGGTAAGACTTGAACGGTTTCCCTCTGGAACCGTTAAGAAGTTGCAAGCTCGCGGAGCCGGTCCCTTTAGAGTGTTGAAACACATTGGATCCAATGCGTATGTTGTGGACCTACCCGAGGAATATGGTATAAGCTCTACCTTCAATGTATCGGATCTTGTTGCATATAGGGACCCAGCGGTGATCCCTAGTGAGCCTTTTGAGCCATCTCCTCCCCTTGAGAGTGATCCCACACCTGAGTGTCCACTTCCACCTCCAGCCACTTTTTCACGGCAGCGTGAGTATATAGATCGTATACTGGACGAGCAAGTGACAGTTACCATGAGTGGATCTTACCCGCGCTACCTAGTGCGATGGAGAGGACGACCCGCTACTGAGGACATATGGATCACACGTGGCGAGTTGCAGCGAATCGATCCGGACCTTCTGGAGCTATACAGTAGCGATGCAGACCCTTACTCGACAGGGTCGAGTTTCTCCCACCCGGGGAGAATTGGTGCGGACACCCGAGCAGTTGAGCGTTGCGACACGCCGAGCCACCGGTACCGCACACGGAGCACGACTCGAGCCACCTCAGCATCCATCTGGCTCGGAGACAGCCTGGAGACGCCACCTTGAGTCTCCCCATTTTTCATATTTAATTAGACTTTATTTGTGTGTAAGGTGTGTTTATTTCATTTTATACGGTTTGCAAGTATGAGTGTACGAGGGGCTTATTTGTAAAATGGGACCCCTGGGCCCCACGGGACCCCCAGGCCCCCTCCCATTGGTCCATATCAGCCTTGTGGGGTTGGTCAAAATCCAAGGTGGACATCTAGAAGCCTTGGACTAGTCAATTATCCACATGGGGGACAAGGGACCAAAATGGTCAACAATTCCAACCAAACCCACCTACCATGTCCCCCCCTTGGTCAAGGTGCGCCCCCCTCCCCTTTTGTTTAATATTTTTGTTGTATTTTGATCAAACTTCATTCTAGCCATCCATCCCTAACCCCTAGATCCAACGGTGGAGGATGGATTAGATGGGTGACCTATATATGTTTGTATTTTCCCATTTTCATGAATTAATGCCATTTGAATTGGAAAAAAAGATTGAAGCTCCAGCCTTGGTGCGCCCCCTTCTCCTCTCCCTCTCCCCCTTGAACTTGTGAAGGCTTCCTTCTGGTGGTGAGACTCCACCCTATCAGTTCCGGTCGCCGCCGCTGCCACCGCACCGCCATCGCCATCAACGGAGTTCTAACCGTGCAGTACCACAGCAGCTTGTTCGAAATTCACCAGTCTTTCCCGAGCTAATTTGGCTACCAAATTTGGAGGAGTTGTTCCTGGGATGTTCCTCTCCACCCACAAAAATCAGGCCAGCATTCAGATCACGTTTGCTAATTTTTGATTTTCGTCCACTCTTCCATTTCAGTTCTGCCAGAGTTCTGTCCAGGTTCACCTCCGTCCTATTTTTCATGTCTTAGAGCCACTTTTTGATTTCTGTTGGTTCGGCCAATTTTACTGGGGGTTCCATCCATCCACCCCTTCATCCACAATTTTTATCAATGTTTTATTCGCCCATCTCATATTTTCTAAAATTCGTTCTCAGACCCATCTACAATTCTATCCACCCGTTCCTAGATCCGACCACCAGTCACCCCAAAAATCCTAACAAATCACATTCACCTCCAAATCAAATTATAAAAATATTCCCAGTTCTGTGGTTTGATTCCCTACAACTCCTAAGAAGAGCTCAAGAGCTGAATCGGAGGTTTACTAGGCGGTCAACGGTGGTTATCAGACAAGTGCCCTGCAGATCTGAGATTTCGGTTACTGTACAACAGGGACTTATAAATTCAATAAAGTTCTGATCCAACCAGATCCAGCAGATCTCTCTAGGTCTAGATTGAATCATTTGAAGAGAGCTTTCCAACGATAGCTCATGCGTCCCGATCCGACGTCGGGATTGATCGCAGCGGCCGTTTTCGCCGGAGCGCGCGTCAGAAAACAGAAATCAAAATCCGTGGGCAGCTAGTTCAACAATTGGGAATCGGGGCCGATCGACCCCCGATCGGTGCTCCCGGTCGACCGCCGTCCGTGGAGGCGCGCCACCAGGGGTCCCCATCACAGTGGGTCCCACCCCCGCAGATCCGGAGGACAGCGCCGTCCGTGGGCCCCGCGGGCCCGTAGAAGCCGCCGTTCGGAAAGCACGAAAACGGGGAGTTCGGCACCGCCGGGCGACATCAAGATGCTGCCCGTCAACCCGAGTTGCGTGATTCCCGGACCCCACATGTGACCTTTTACCTCCCTGCGTGGAGTGGGTCGACTTAGTGTATTGCTGTAATCATTGTTAACTGGGAGTCCGTAATTCGGCCGGGGTTGTCTTCGCCACGCCGGGTGCGTGGAGGTAAAGGTCTCAACTTCTCGGCATTCGCTTGCTAGTTTAGTATATGGTCTTTTGCCACTTCCGAGAGTGTAGGTACTAGCCCGTGTGTCCATGTCACCGCTGTGAGAGCGAGAGCGACCCGTCCCGCGACTCGATCCGAGTCCGGAAGTTGAGTCGGACTACCCTTGACCACCGCCAGTTCCTTAATCGCGCACGGTCCGCGCTTTCCCTCGCTTAGGATGACGAGTGAGCTTCCACTTCTGTTAGCGACGTTTCGCCACTAGGAGCTCGTAGTGTCGGGCTTAGTGTCTCCCTGGTGTGTGTTTCTGGTCGTGTCTTCATCTAGAGTCCGAGGGTGGCACCATATAGTGTCGTCTCCCGTGTCCGTCCGCATCAGACTCCGACCACATCCCAGCGAGTTTGAAGACCCAAGAGCTATCCACGGAAGCATCTTCCTGTCTTCTTCGCAACAGAAGTGGTTTCATCTTCATCCGAGCTGTGTGCTGCCCGGGAGCTCCGTTCTCCCACAACTGCGCAGAGCTGCCCCTGCTGAGTACCAGAACTGGAGTCTAAGCCTCACCACGACGAACCTTGGAAGAATCAGTTCAAGAGCTCTTCTGAAAAGTTCTTCCTCGCCCTGTCTACTTTCAGAATCAAGAAGCAGAACTTCGATCGCCGTTTGTGATCCCGAGTTATCAATTTTCTCCCTCAGCTACGCGGGTCTGCTACCCAGAGTCTGCACCGACCTGTCATCATTGTTCAGAGTCCCTTGGTCTCCTCCGGCATTTTTTGGCTTCCCTGTCAGTTTTTATGCGAAGAGGACTCATCCACGGTTCCAACAACTCTGACGGTGCTTGATTCCGAGTTGAGGAGCTGTCGGGGCATCCTCTGCAACCGGCTGTTGGAAACCAGGAGCTGCCAGTCCGAGACTCTACTTCCCTGTTCGGGCCTCCACCCAGACCAGCATCGGCGACAGAAGAAATTAACAAAATTTGGACGACTTCCCCGGCCTCCTACGAAGATTTTCCAGGTGGTTTCGTCCCCAACAAAATTCGGTAGCAGTTGCAGCAGTCAATTCTTCAGTCCCTTGTCAGCACTCACAGAACTGGACAGATTCGGCATCGGCTTCTTCTCTTGTGTTTTCATCGCTTTCTCCCCTCCCCGCTTGGCCGGCTGAAGGCCCCTCCCTGTGTAGAGGTAGTAATTGGGTGTATTCTTTGGTTTCCCTTCCCCAAGATCCCCCCCTTGCATGGGGTGTAGTGCATGTCATTTAAAATTTCAGGTCGAAGCTTCTCCGGTGCGGCATGCGGGTAAGCCCACGCTTCCTCGCTCGCCCTCGTCTCCGGCCGGGATCGGTGTCTTCACACCGATTAGGTGAGCCACTGCACACTCCTCTTTGCTTAAATTCCCTTGCTTAATTAGTATTGCATCTTAGTGCCGTCGGTGGTAAGTGGAGCGCCCGAACCCGAATTTTGCTTATGATTGAGTGACTACCGCGGGTGAGTTGCGAGAGAGCCATTAACACCCACGCCCTCGGCGTGCTGGCCGCCTACGAGAGTGGGCATCCTAAGACCTTTGAGAGGTCCAATCTAAAGCTAGCCAACCCCGGAGCAGCTAGGGCCCGTCCCGGACCCTCACCACTATCACCGGTTTGCCTACGGGCATGAGAGTGCGCTTAGCGGGTGAGTCCGCCCAAGTGAAGTCACTGGTTCGCGCGTTGGTTGCTTGCTAGGTCCAAGGGTCATTTGATTGTGTGACTATCACCCCAAGGTGGTGTCACATAAAGTGGTATCAGAGCAAGTTCACAACTTGTCTCTATCAAGTTAGTCCTAGGCCATGTTTATGCATTTAGAGTCCTCGGTTGCATCTCCCATGTCCACTAGAATGGCCGCATCATACCCGTCATATCCATCCCCATCAACTTTCCCAAGAAGCCCAAATCCTCATGGAAGTTCCATTGCCAACAAAGTGGGTAGCAACACCTCTATCATAGAAGCCCTACCTAATGTCCTTAATCGGCTTGAAGATATCATGTCTCGACTCGACCGACTTGAAGGAAATAGCCGTGCACCAAGAGTGAATGAGAGTGACCTTTGGGGAAATCTAGAAACCATATTTTTAGAACACTTGAAAATCAAAACCCCCGCCTTTGATGGATCCAACAGCCCAAGCCTTTACCTAGATTGGGAGATTTCCCTAGACCAATTCCTTAAAAGTTGCCCCTTGAACGAAGGAAGGAGAATGAGGCTAGCCAAGGCACACCTCTCCAAATAAACTAAAACTCATTGGTTAGTTGTGGAAGGTTTAAGAAGGATCCACAGGGAGGCCCCCATTAGCACTTGGGATGAGATGAAGGTCGAGCTTAGGAAAACCTACACTCTCCAACCCTCTCCCTCCTACTCAAATCACAAAAGCCCAAGGAGCACTTCAACACCTTCATCCCCACCCGGTCAATCCAAGACCCCAATCACCCATTCCCCACCACTTCCCATCTCTCCTACCCCAATCACTACATTTACACCCCACCTCCAAGTCCACACCACAACCATAGGTCCCCCTACCCAATTGAGCCCCATGGCCAACTCTCCACCTAGGCCCATGGTAACCCACACCACTACCTCTCCATCACCCCCAAAAAGGGACACCCCTCCCAAAACCCATCAACCCAAACCCCTTCAACCCACCCATCTTCCTCTCCCTACCCCAATCCAACCCCCACCGAAGCCTCCACTACTACCATTACCTATCCTAACCCAAGTTTCCCACTACCTACCACCCCGGATACACCATGCCCCAATCATCACCACACCCTTAAAAGCCCCTCTCACCTCCTTGGAAGAAGAACCCATACCCCACCCCATAATGGTGAACACTCCAAACCCACTCTCCACCTTGGAGGAAACCCAAGTCCAAGTTGAAGAAGAAACGACACACGAGGGTCTTCACCTTATATCACCATCTCTAGTTGGAGTCAATCTCATCTTAGGGGAACCCCTTGTTAGTTGGCTAAAGGAGAGCTCAATAAGAGAGATCACGGCCCACGATTTCCCACCCATGAAGTAAAACCATCCCATAGTGCCCATCTCCTCTTATCACACCACGATCCAAGCATCTTATCAAGTAGAGACCTTAGAGGATTTTCTTAGAGGCTTAGCTTGGCAAATTGAGTTCACTAGCATGTTGACCCCTATGACCGAACAACCTAGGAGCCTTGGCCTCCTACACCATTGCATCGAGTCAATCACCTCGGTCTATATCATTGGTTGCTACACTAGCGACCTCCTTTTCCTTCTCCCTATGGTAGAAGAACCCATCTCGATCCACTCCCCTACAATTGAGATCCCAAATACTTTGATCGGCCAACCCACTAGAAACCTTGGCCCAATTACATTGGAGGAGGATGACTCACAATTTGGGAACCTTGAAGACATAGAGTCCCTCCCTCTAGGAAGACCTTTCCACGACCACTTTGATCCCTTCCTATGGGAGTCTAGTTCCCTATGTGACCCACCCACCCTACTCACCACCCACCTTTCCCTATCCCAACCCACCATGTTTGACCCAATCCACCTCATCCTAGACCCGGGTGACACCTTGGGAGTCATGACCTTGGGCCACATATCCCTAGGTAATAAAGTTTTGCCCCACCCCATGATGACCACCTTCTTAGATCCATTCGATCCTTTCCAATGGGAGTTCAAGGGTTGTCTCACACCTATACACATGGAAGTCACCTTTGGGAAAAACATGCATGTGTCTAGGCTTACTACACCAATTGGCATGAACATTATGTTGGGTCCATTCATTCATATCACCCACATGCCAAGTAGAAAGCATGAGTGGTCCAAATTCGGATGTAGTGGTCCACATTCACTCATCATGGGTCAAAGACATGATAGGAGCATTCAAGGATGTCCAGGTCCCCCGACATTTGTCACCACCATTCATGACCGGATCACCTACGGATGCCCCGGCCCTCCGACCTTTGCTAGGATGTCCATGCATGATAGAGCCACATATGGTTGCCCCGGCCCACCAAGGCCCATCAAGGTCCATATGGCGTCATGGCATTATAGGTCCATCTATGGGTGTCCTGGTCCACCTTTGCACACCATACTTTTCACACCAACATCGCATCATAGTGCATGGCATGTGCATCCCAGCAAGCATTCAGCAACGAGCGGTGAGGTTCAAAATGAGCGGGTAAAAACTCGTAAGTGCCACTTTGAATTCCAAGTAAGCAACCTTATGATGGTGGGTTTGGAATGGCTCTACCTTAGGGCCACCTCCAAATCGAGGGCACGAGGACTTGGACCTTTCATGTTCCAAGTGGCTTTGGCAACCTGGCTTACGGGTTGGATTTACTCATGGGATTTTGGGATATACCTCACTTTTCACGTAACGGATCTAGCACCCTCAAAGGGAACCACGGTAGATCCTAGTGAGCACCTTGAACCTACCCCCATCTTTGTGAGCGACACCCTCGGAGAGCTTCCACATAACAGCTTGAGAGTCCGACGTGCGTACACAAAGGCAATACTGGGCAAGCAAGGTACTATCATCGGCAAGAGGGTGTGTCCAAGTCACCTTGAGAAGTTGAAGCGCCGTCCCCTGGTTGCGAACGCGAGGTTGAGTTGGAGGTTGTAGCTTGCTCGGAGTTGCGTTGGAGGACCTCTTCCCCGGCAGGACTCATACTCGACGGAGTCGAGTTCTTCGCACCCCGGGGGTATGATGGGGGCATCTCTCGCCCTTCATATTTTTTTACACTTCGATTGCTTGCTAGCATAGCTCCATTGTGTCCGTCATATTTCTCTAAGTCGAATCATGTAATTTTCATATTTTCTTTGAGTCATAATCATGTAATTTTCCTTTTTATTTGAGTCTTGTACCTAGGTTAATGAGTCATTTCCCTAAGTTTGAGTCTCATTAGGCTAATGAGTTTGCTATTGGGCCTATTTCTTTGGGCTAGGCCCATGGGCGCCCCCCCTTCCTTCGGTTATTTGTTAGTGTGTTAAATGTCAGGGTCTTTTGTGAAAATGTGGGTTGCCTATATATAGGACCCCATTTCCCCCATTTGTAATCAATCAATGAGTCAATCAATCAATGAAATTTGAGTTTTCTAGTGTCCCCATTTTCCTTTTGGTGAGAAACCATTATTGGGTGAGAAGCCCTCTCTTTCCCCCCCCTCTCTCTTCTCTCTCTCTCCCTCCAAGGGGAATTCGCCCCCCTCCTCTCTCTCCTCCCTTCCCAACCACCTCCACTCCCCACCTAACGCAATAAAGTCTCTTCCCTTCCCCACAACCCTCATCAATACCCCACCCCTTCCCAATACCCCCTCCACCAATCCTCACCTCACCTCCCAACCCCCAACTACCCCTCCCACTTTCCCAAGCACCCTTCCCACTACCCCAAGCACCACTCCACCTCCCTAGGCCATTTGAATTCAAGTTTCTCCTTCCCTCCACAGCCCTAGGTCGCCCAAGCTCCTCCCCCTTTGGTTAGGGTCGCCCCCCCCTCTCTCTCATCTCCACCATTCTTCCTTGCTCCTCTCCATCACCTCTCAGCCCTAGTTCGCAGTTGAAGACCTGCAGAAGACCAGTAACTTGAAGCAGCGACTCCGACCACATCCCAGCGATTTTGAAGACCCAAGAGCTATCCACGGAAGCATCTTCCTGTCTTCTTTGCAACGGAAGTGGTTTCATCTTCATCCGAGCTGTGTGCTGTCCGGGAGCTCCGTTCTCCCACAACTGCGCAGAGCTGCCCCTGCTGAGTACCAGAACCGGAGTAGAAGCTTCACCACGATGAACCTTGGAAGAATCAGTTCAAGAGCTCTTCTGCAAAGTTCTTTCTCGCCATGTCTACTTTCAGAATCAAGAAGCGGAACTTCGATCGGCATTTGTGATCCAGAGTTATCAATTTTATCCCTCAGCTACGCGTGTCTGCTACCCACGGTCTGCACCGACCTGTCATCATTGTTTAGAGTCCCCTGGTCTCCTCTGGCATTTTTTGGCTTCCCTGTCAGTTTTTCTGCGAAGAGGACTCATCCACAGTTCCAACAACTCTGACGGTGCTTGATTCCGAGTTCGGGAGCTGTCGGGGCATCCTCTGCAACCTGCTGTTGAAAACCAGGAGCTGCCAGTCTGAGACTCTGCCTCCCTGTTCGGGCCTCCACCCAGACCTGCATCGGCAACAGAAGAAATTAAAAAAATTTGGACGACTTCCCCGGCCTCCTACAAAGATTTTCCAGGTGGTTTCGTCCCCAAAAAAATTCGGTAGCAGTTGCATCAGTCAATTCTTCAGTCCCCTGTCAGCACTCACAGAACTGGACAGATTCGGCATCGGCTTCTTCTCTTGTGTTTTCATCACTTTCTCCCCTCCCCGCTTGGCCGGATGAAGGCCCCTCCCTGTGTGGAGGTAGTAATTGGGTGTATTCTTTGGTTTCCCTTCCCCAAGATCCCCCCCTTGCATGGGGTGTAGTGCATGTCATTTAAAATTTCAGGTCGAAGCTTCTCCGGCGCGGCGTGCGGGTAAGCCCACGCTTCCTCGCTCGCCCTCGTCTCCGGCCGGGATCGGTGTCTTCACACCGATCAGGTGAGCCACTGCACACTCCTCTTTGCTTAAATTCCCTTGCTTAATTAGTATCGCATCTTAGTGCCGTCGGTGGTAAGTGGAGCGCCCGAACCTGAATTTTGCTTATGATTGAGTGACTACCGCGGGTGAGTTACGAGAGAGCCATTAACACCCACGCCCTCGGCATGCTGGCCGCCTACGAGAGTGGGCATCCTAAGACCTTTGAGAGGTCCAATCCAAAGCTAGCCAACCCCAGAGCAGGTAGGGCCCGTCCCGGACCCTCACCACTATCACCGATTTGCCTACGGGCACGAGAGTGCGCTTAGCGGGTGAGTCCGCCCGAGTGAAGTCACTGGTTCGCGCGTTGGTTGCTTGCTAGGTCCAAGGGTCATTTGATTGTGTGACTATCACCCCAAGGTGGTGTCACATCAGTTTCTTTAAGCATATCAACATCAGATATGAAAGATTCATTCAAGCTTTCAAGTTCAGAACATTTGGCACAAGGAACATTTTCATGCACGGGGTTTTCAAACTTATTTTTAAGTTTTCTATTTTCAGATTTAACATTTTTATATTTTTCAATCAATTCATCATACAAATTCATAAGCTCTTCGAAAGAGATTTCCTCACCTTCCGAATCTAGCTCGGAGCTTTCGTTGCTTGTTTTATCGTGCTTGTCGGCCATCAAGCACTCACCATCATTTGTTGCTTCATAGTCCTTGACCAAGGAATTCAATATCTCCCTGGCCGTCCTGCAAGATGAAATAAGCGGAAATTTTCTAAGATCAATTGAACTTCTAAAAATATGTAAAAGCTTAGCATTGTCTTTGTATCTCTTCACATGTTCAACTGTCCACTTAGAATCATCACTAGGCATTCCATATAAGTCATGCTCAACTAAATCCCAGAGTTTGGGATCGATGGATTTAACATGACGATTTATATGCCTAAGCCATTCATTGAAATTTGAACCATTAAAACACGGAAGGGAAGACAACACACTTTCAGTCATGATGCTAAACAAATCAAACACACCTACAAAGATCACTCTGAAGATCGTTAGATCTTGAAATAAAAGAGCCCCGCTCTGATACCACTTGTTGGTCCCGGGGTAGGCGAGCGGACAAGAAGGGGGGGTTGAATTGTCCCCGACACTAGATGGCAAATTAAAACAACTACATCGTGGAATTAACACAATTAATGAGATTGAAGAATGTAACTAAACAAGTTAACTAAATTCTCTCAATCTCTCTGTTCACACACGATCACACAAACGGATTTGAACAATAAGGCAAACAACCACAACACAAACCACAATCCAAACCACAATGCACGGAGATTTTTAAGGTGGTTCGGGACCACGACGGGCTCCCTACGTCCACCCCTCATCAAACCCGGTGAGACTTCACTCGGGGATAAATCCCCAAAATGGAGACGACGCTCCAAACACACACACACACACACACACACACACACACACACACACACACACACACACACACACACACACACACACACACACACACACACACACACACACACACACACACACACACACACACACACACACACACACACACACACACACACACACACACACATACTCGGTCTCCAACATGATCCGACGACCGGATCACAACACACACACACACGCTGCAACAAACGGATCACAACACACACACACACGCTGCAACAAACGCAGCACAATAACCACACGACCGCATGCAAGCGATCAAACATGACCGTATACACAGACGGTCACTCACACACGTATATCACTAATGTTCGGAAGATAAACATAAATGTTCAATTCATGCTAAACCCAAGATATAGAGCATGAAACACATCCCAAAGAATAAACAAAAGATATAGAGATGATCCCCCTTTATCTTCAATGGCCGGAAGACGATGTTCTTTGATGGTCGGGTCGGAGAGAAGTCGGATGTAGACGATTCTTCTGTCCTCTTGATCCTATCGTCGATCCGCTCCTTTTCTTCTTCTTCCATGAGCTACAAATCTTCACGGATGTAGATGATATCCTCCCCTCAAGAGATCCTCCACCGTTTCCCCCTTTTCTTCTCCTACAAGGAACAACAATTAGGCATTTGGGTTCATCAAGACCAAACTCGGATTTCTCATTCATATATATAGGAAACTTACCCAAAGACCCAAATACCCCTCCCAATATGTGTTAAAAACACCCTAATATGTTTAGGAACCATTTGGGGGTATTTTGGTAATGTTTAGAAAGGTTTTCTTCGCAAATCCCGTGCCGGAATGGGTCGACCCTATGGGTCGACCCCTGGACAACCAGAGGGCGGGCAGAAGCAAAATAAAGACCCAGAACCAAGGGGTCGACCCATGGGGTCGACCCATGCAGTGTGGATCGACCCCTGCACACTGGGTCACAAAAATGTGTTCTGTCCAGACAGAACACTTGGGGGTCGACCCCATGGGTCGACCCATGCCAGAAATGGTTGGAAAAACACTGCAAACCCTATTCAAATCAAACAAAAAAATGGTTAGATGTTACCATCATCCACTTGACATGAGAGGGTTTAAAAACCATCCTTGAACCTGCACAAACATGATAAATCAAGAGGTTAGATGAGAATCAACATTCTTTGCATCAACCATTAACTCTATGAACATGTTCACAATAAAATACATCATTAAACATATTCAAACATGTATTTGGCTTCTCATATCAATCAACAAAAATACATTCCATCAAATGACATGATTTTGATATGATGAACATGAATCTCTCTCAAACAACCAACTACAATGACATTGGAGCTCAACCACAACCTCCTCCAATTCAAGCACATGAGGTGGTTAGATATTACCATGATCCACTTGATATGGAAGGGTATAAAAATCATCCTTGGACCTGCAAAATCACAAGAGTATCAAGTTACCATAGGTATGAAAGTTAAGAGCTCATAAACTTGATTCTTCTAAAAGAACCTCCATAACTTGTCAACCTTCCAAATGCTCATTGCATAAATAAATGTTTCCATAAAGACATGAGTCACAAGCTTTGGCATTTGAAGTACTTTGAATCTTCTATCACATCCAAGGCATATACAATGATATGGGAGCACAATCGTTCAAATAACATTGCCAGGATATGTTTACATATCATGAAACTCAATTTGACAAAGTATGAACACCGAAACTCACATATGCAAACATATGCAAATATGCATTTTCATTATGCATCACCATGATCTCACACACATATGTAGATATGCATATTTGTAAAGATGTTTCCACAGTTTCATTGTCATTCAATTACAAAGCAATCTCACCAAATGTATATGCAATGTATGTGCAATGTGTTAACATCAAAACTTGTATGAGCCTTACAAAGTCACAAATGCATCCACATGATGAAATCACAGTAACAACATTTTGTAATCATCAAAATCACATACACAACACCGAGAACGGGCTAACTCGGAAGGGGAAGCTGAACTTGGACGGAGCCAAGGTCAGGCTAACTCGGAAGGGGAAAACAGACTCCGAGAAATAGGAGAGTCACGTGTCATGTGACGGAAGCACCTCCTTAGTAGAAGAACAGCCAGCTGCGTCCTCTGACGTCTTATACTGCGCCTACAAGTGTCTGTCTACGATGCCTACAAGACGACAGAGACTAAGACACTGTCAGAACCAGAACCAGGAACTATAGTAACGAGTGACTAGTCTGGGTCACGTCCGTCGGTGCAAGTCCAAAGCCCCTGACCACATGTGAACACACATGCTCGTGCCTAGAGCCAGGCCTCTAGCTAGTTTCCCCCCAGTAGGACGCTACCGTTAAGCAGGGGCCCACGGAACTAGCTTAAAAATCGTGTCTCGAGAACTGCCCCGCCACATGGGCCGACACGCCGTAACGTGTCGTAAGGCTACGACTAGTGGAGGCTCACTAGACATAGAACTCTGAAACACAAGCGCTGTAGTACTGACAGGCAAGGAAGCACTCTCGTATGTACTACGAAGCACCAGGGCAGCACAACGACTGCCAACAGACTCAGGACAGGGCAACTAGACCTAAAAATATAACGATCCTTGAGTCTCACTACTCGGGGTCAAGATCGTCGTGCGACGGCGGAGACACGCCGCCAATCGGTCTAATCCTAAGCCAGAGGAAACGACGCAACCGCGTAAAATGATACACGGAGACCTGAGGGATCACTAAGACCCTCGACACACTTGGACACACAGACCGAGGTGTGACAATACCTCAAGACATCTAGAACCACTGTCACGAGCTATCAAGAATAGTCGGGACACACACAAGGTCTTATGTCAACCATTTGATCTTACCGGGTTGATCAGGACCTGACAATGACTTGGAAGCAATACAGAAATAGGCAGGCATAGCTACCTTATAACGTGGTCATAGCCCTCATAGGATGTCAAGAGACATCCACGGGTCAGCGGGCAACCACAAGGTCAAGCCAAGACCCTTAGAAATCAAAAGCACGGAAAACAACACCCTGGGGATATGGCGGTCTACCTTTTGACTGCTATATAGAAGAAGCGGTCGAGGGTAGGGCCGCTACACCCCAACAGGGACAAGACTCTGGCGGTTCTAGATTGGGCCGCTAGAGGACTGTAGTGGTCAAGGATTAGGCCGCTTGGCTCAGTCGCCCTGAACCGACCTATCTAGTCAAATCACCAGTAGCGGTCTAGAGTAGACGCGCTACACGGACGTGGCGGTCTAAGAGTGAACCGCCACACAAAACGCCATAAAATATTGACCTAAGTCAAGCGGCATGTAGCGGCCTAAGAAAGGCGCGCTACAGCGAAGAAACGCATGAAGGTTGGGCCGCTAAGGCCAACCAACTTAAATTCTTAACTAGGTCTAAAACCACGCTAATGCGAATACCGAGGCAGACCACAAACTGTCGAAACCATCCCTTCAAGACGAGAACTCGAGGGAGGCCACTCACATGCGGGGGAACCCCACCGCACTCACACCGATACACGGTGACTTGATCGAGCGCAACATGAAGCCCGGGACACACATCCCTACGGGCACGCTAATCGAAGTAACACGGCACCTCTCGACACCCCAGAAACACAGACACGGAACCCACAGGGTGTCCGGAACACTCGCGAGGCCATAGTTCGGTCATTGGGTCTCAACCGAACCGACCCAGACTCAAACAAACAAAAACACAGAATTTTCGATCAACCTGGACCCTGGGGTCGGTCGACCTGACAGGGTCGGTCGCCGGCCCAGGTGGTCCAGTCTACCGGACCATCGGCTGGACCCGACACGGTCCGCGAACGCCCGCGGGTCGACCGGCCCATCCTGTCCGGTCGACCGGTTACGGTGGGAAACCGCCCGAATCGAGCCCTAACGCCCGATTCCACGCCCCGTTCGATTCCGATCGATGGGGAAAACAACCACAATCACAATACCGACCTTCCGCTGTCACGCCCCCGACGCGGAATATCAGGACGCGAACTAGTCGTAAATAATCGTGTCGAATCAGAGCAAGTAAAAATTTATTTCTAAAGTCAGAAATGAATGGGAAAATAATACTTTTATTCCATCAAAATGAAGTTTACATCACTAATTCATAAGCCATAAAGGTAAATTATAACTTCCAATCCCAAAGTACATCATTCTTGTACAAACACTAATGATCTACATAAACCTAGGTAAAAAGAAAAATCACTCTCTCACTCTTGTCCATTCCCTTGTTCATTTTCATTTCCTGCAACAATTAACCAAAACGTAGGGTGAGCTAAAAGCTCAGTATGATTTTATATCTCTAAGAACCAGACAATCTTTAAGTATTAACAATTTAATCAATTTTCTAACTTGTATCGGGAAGTGTATAAACATGAATGGAATTTCTAAGTAATTGAGATAATATGATATCAAGATTAATTTCCAAGTAATGACTTTGAACAAGTAAATAATTTCATGTAATTAGCCATTTTCACGCAAGTCAAGTAATTCATGTAATTTTCAAGTAAACAAGTAAACAAGTAACAAGTACGAATAGTGGAATGCTGTAAAATCTAACAAGTCATGCACTTCAGTGCAATGTCACACCGTGGTCAATCAACTCCCATGGGCACAAGTACTTTAGGGCGCTCCTCCCAGGACCAGACCGGGCCCCATTAATGCCAGACATTGGGTCGGTGGATCATAAGATCCCAAGTACGTTTAGACATCCACTTAACACTATGGCCAATGAATTTCAAGAATAAGCTCATTTGTAAAAAGTACAGATCTGGCAAAATCTCAGAAGTAGCAAGAGGAGTGAATAATAATTTTAAGGTATCATGTTTAACGGCATTAAGTCGTGGAATTCAAGAAAGAACGGTAACTAAGAAAAAAAATCAAGTAATTAGAGTTTAATAGAATTAATTTAATTCCATGGTTTAATCTTATGTGCATTTAGTTTACAAGTGTTTAGACATGTTTACAGGAAGTTTTTTGTACATTAGAAATGCATTAGTTTAGCCAAAACGGTGATTTATTATAAAAATCAGAATTTGGTTATGAAAATAGGTTTTTTATGTCGAAAATAATTCTAACTTGCTGAAAATAATTTTAACATGCTGAAAATAATTTTCATACGTTATTTTACTGATAAGATGATAAAAAATAAATTTTCATGTTGGATTTAATTTTTACATGCTAAAATTAATACTTACCATGCTAAAATAATTCTCACAGATTAACTTACTGATAAGATGATAAAGATAAGTTTACCATGCTAATTACAGAAATTATCTAATAATAACATAAATTTTATCATGCTGAAAATTATTTTTTTATATTTATTTACTAATTATTTGATAGAAAAATAGAATTATCATGTTGAAAAATAATTTTATTATACTGAAAATAATTCTATCATGCTAAAAATAATTATAACATGCTAGAAATAATTTTATCATGCTGGAAGAAATTTTATCATGCTGGAAGTAATTTTCATGCATCAATTTACTAATTATTTAATAAAAAATTAGGTTTAGTATGCACAAAAATAGTTTTAAATAGATTTTAAGATGCTGAAAATAGTTTTTATATCTCAGTATGTATAAAATAATTTTATCATGTTGGAAGTCATTTTTAACATGCTAGAAATATTTTTCATGCATTAATTTACTAATATGGTTAAAATTAGATTTTTACATGTAAAAATAATTTCATTCTACAAAAATAATTTTTAACATGCTATAAGAATTTAAAATATGCTAATATTACCTTTTATTACTTTTGGTGGTTAAATACTTATAATTATTAAAAATTCCAAATGTTATAATTCATATTGTACAGTGACTTCATATTGTGTAGTGACTAATCTTTTAGTCTCACATTGGAAGTTTAGAAAATTTGCATGGCTTTATATGTTGGAGAGCTCACCCTTGGGTCAGACCCAAGGGACATACGATGTGGGCTCAAGTTGTGTGTGAAAATAAAACTATATGAACTGAACAATATACTATTTATTTATTTGTGCCGAGCCGAGCCAAGCCAAGCCAAGTCGCACTGAACTGAGGTGTGGTTGGTTTTGAAATTATTTTGTTTGACCCCCGGGCATTCCGAGTATATTGTTTTGAACGCGCTACAGGTTGCTGGCGCGATCTTGAAGAACGTGCTGGCCGTGAGTGGCGCGATCTAGAACATATATATATATTTTATATTTTTGAAAACTAGATGAAAGAGCTGTCTGAACGCGCTAGCATATACTAGCGCGATCTTGACTAACGCGCTATATACATATAGCGCGATCTGGAACATATCTTTATATTATTATATGTACATTTTAAAAATTTGGTGAAAGGGGCGGGGTCTGTCTGAACGCGCTGGGTCAGGTTGGCGCGTTCAGAACACGCTCTTGAGGAGTAGCGCATTCTAGTTCCAAGACCGAAACAGAAATACCCCTCAGTAAAATGACTATAACTTCCTCATTTCATAATGGAATTTAATAAATGAGCTATCAATGGAAAGAGGACAGAAAAACGAACAAGATGGCATGCTTTAATTAGAGTTTAGTCTGAGAGACACTTACCTTTTTGCGGATCTAAAGAAATATCCTCAAATATAAGAAAATCATTTGATCTTCCAAATCTTCCTTCAAATCTCCACCAATCTTCGTAACAGCGTAACCTTAACCTCCGGGGATGATTTGAAGGTCGAATGAGGTTCTATTTATAGCCAAAACTTGGCCAAAATTATCAAGATTCCTTGCCTAACAATGCCAAACTTTCCAACTCCGAATTAGAAGAAAATTCTAATTTTTCTTCTTAACCTAGCCTCCATTTGGTGTGAAACCAATGTAAAAACGGCTAGTCCAAGGTGGGCTGTTAGGTAAGAGTCGATTTTTGTGTCATCCTTCTAGAAATTAGATTATTATAATCCCTTAAATTACATATTAAACACATGTTACGAATTTAGGTTAATTTAACCTTTAATAAATCCTTTAATCTATTAATCCAGCCCATTTTGGATTATCCAATGGGCCAATTGTGATCCTAATCCATTACATGAACTTTTATTGGGCTTTCTATGATTTATCTAAGGTTTAAAGCATTTAATCTCTATTTAGACCTAGTTAATTCAAGTAAATTCAATAAACTAGTTTATTTCATATAGTAAAAATGTAATTTAATTATTTCATGAAAATTTTAATTACATAATGAAATTGAAAAATTTATTTCTCATTTTTAATTATCGGGTTTATACATCCACACTCCGGAAGGGGTCAAAACAACGCACAAACGGTTTGAAACGGGCAATTCCACCGAATTGACCCTAATTGAGTCACCGGGGTTCCCAGGTTCGTACCGGCCCCAAATGACAACCAATGGACACGAAATCTGCAGATCTGAAACGCTGACATTCCAGGGGTTTGATTGATACCAACTAATCTAAAAACCATCGCCGTTTTCTGACAAACCCTGCGAACACCCCAAAAGTATGATTTTCCCGAAACTGAACGAAACCCGCTCAAACTCGCACCGAACAACGCAAAATTACAGGAGAAACACAGAGGAGAAGTAGGTGATCGGGCTCCCTACCTCCACTGAAGATTCCGTGCACTGAAGTGACTAAACCACGCTGAAAACCGCATCGCAAGCTCGACCGTCGGCTTTGAATCCACCGTTTTAGATCGCGCCAGAAACGGTCCGATCCTCGCCCCATCACGCTCCGGACCACTCCCACGGCATCTCCTCTACCTGCCCGAGCCTCCTCCGTCTGCAGTCAGAGCCAGGAGGGCGAGAGAAGAGAGAAAACGGGGGAGAGAGGAGTCACGGCGGCGAATGAAAGGGAGGAGAGAGGAAGAAGAAAGAAAAAGAATAAAAGGAAAAGAAATTAGGAAAATTTTCTAATTTCTAAAAATTCGATAATTGGTCCGAAAATGGACTAATTCAGAAAAATACGTAAAAATAGTCAAAACGATCCTCGGGAAGAGTACAACGCGACTGCGGCATCCACGAGTCGATGAACTGAGAAATAAACTCACCGCAGGGTTCCGTAACTTGTACGAGAGAAAAACCTACACGGATCGTAAAACTCAACTCAGGACCCACAAAAGTGATCCGAAACTCTCCGAAGAAGATCCGAAAGACCCGATAAGAATCCAGAGTATTACAGTTTCTTTAATGTCTTCAATATTCTGATCCTCATAAAAATCACATTTCTCTGCCAAACTATTCTCTTCTTCTTTTGATCCCATAGCCTAAAGCCAAATTCTTCATTTTCATATTCTAAGAAGACATAAAGAGTGACTTTGTCATCGAGTTTCTGCCTTCGGTCTTTGGGGACACACAATTACCTTGCATCTAAACACTTTCAAGTGACTGTAAGATATCTCCTTCCCTAATCAAATCTTCTTTGAAATTTCTAAACCCAAAGGAATTAAAGGAGACCTATTGATCAAGTAGCAAGCAGTGCGAATAGTTTCACCCTAGAAACTCTTTGGTAGCTTTGCCATCCTCAGCATGCATCTTACATTTTTCACTATGATTCTATTCATTCTTTCTGCTACACCATTATGTTGTGGCGTGCCTGGTTCAATATTTTCATGTCTTATGCCATGAGTTACATAATAATATGCAAATTCCTTGGAGATGTACTCTCCTCTATTATCTGTATGGAGACACTTCAACTTCTTACTTGTCTCTCTTTCTACTATAGTATGAAATTTTTAAAATGATTGAAATACTTGATCTTTTATCCTCGTCAAATAGACTTACACCTTTTTAGATGCATCATCAATGAATGTGACAAAATACTTATTTTCACTCATGGACTCCACCTCAAAGTGACCACAAACGTCAGAATAAATCAAGTCTAAAATATAACTTTTTCGTTGTGATAAAGAACGGAAAGAAATTCTATGATACTTTCCAAGTAAACAATAATCACAAGGATTAAGAGTCGTACCTTTCATGGAGGGAATGTAAGACTTCCTCGCTAGAAACTATAGTCCTTTCTCACTCATATGTCCTAGTCTTTGCTGCCACAAATTTGGAGAAGCATCATCTTGTATATCATTCAACATATTCTTGCACACCTTTACATGAGTTTTGTAAAGATCACAATAAGCATTTCCTTTAACAACAATCAATGAGCCTACGGTCAAACTTCATTTTCCTTGACTGAAGTTGTGCTCAAAACGTTATTTATCCAGAGTAATACCAGAGAGGAGATTAAGACACAAATCAGGAACATGTCGCACATCTTTCAAAGTTATTAGTACATATCCAACATTTGTTTGTAAGTACACATCGTCAATGCCAATAACCTTCGAGTAGCTAGAGTTGCTCATCTTCACATTTCCAAGATCTCCCGTCGTGTAAGATATAAAAAGCTCCATTGTAGAAGTAGTATGTCAATATCCACTCTAAATCATGATCTGTGAAGTACAAACAAGTGTCTCCCTCAATTGTATGAATGACATTATCACCCTCTGACAATGTAGCCGTGATGTTCTGATCATCCTCTGCCTTCATCTGATTCTTATCTTTCTTATCTTTCATCTCTCTCTTCCAAACTCTACAATTCCTCTTTAGGTGACCTTCCTTTTCACAATGATAACAATCTCTACTCTTAGACTTTGACTTGCCCCTAGACTTGCTTTGTCCCCCTTGATTGATTATTATGCCGTGTCCTACTTCTCCCCCTGTTCTCTATGACAAGAGCTTGTACCTTATCTGACTTGTTTCTTTATTGAATAAGCTTGTAATGACCAAACTCATAGACAACACGCCATTAGGAGCAGACAAGATTTTCCTATTGTCGGGCAAGGATCTCAAAAGTAGCAAAGTTTGGAGCTCATCTTCTAACGTCATCTTCATTGTAGCCAACTAATTCACCAAACTCTGAAACTCATTCAGATGCTCTATAACACTGTTACTTTTTTTTTAACTTCAAATTTACAAGCTTTTTGATAATAAATGTCTTGTTTCCTATGGTCTTTTACTCGTACAAAGATTTTAATTTTTTCCACAACACTTGTGCACTGTTTTCAATTGAAACATGGTGAAACACGTTGCCATATACCCACTATCTGACTATGCTAATAGTTTTCGATTCAACTTCTCCTATTTTTTATCAGACACATCCTCCGATTTGGCTCCATCTCCTTAAATCGAGTCATATAAATCATTGCAATATAAGATGTATTCTATTTTTGACTTCCAAATAAGTCAATCAATATTATTCAACTTTATCATAATGCTAGACGCGTCACTGTCTTACATTCTGACTCATAAAAAATAATGTCTGGAGCTTGACTAGTTAAGTTCTGATATCATTTGTTGGGGAGTTGTAAAAATTAAATTCAGACACAAATATATGTGTAATCGAAGAATGGACACAAACATTAATCGATCCATATAACTTTGACGTCCCTACACAACCACAATATTTATTTACGATATTCACACACATATACCCGAGCCGAATAAAATCACCAAGTCAAACAAGAAACACAATCACATAAGATGCACCGACTTTTTAACGTGAAAAAATCTCCCATGACATGGAGTAAAAAAATCACAGGATAAATTGACAGTAACCTATTGCATCAAAAATAATAACACAAAATTTATCTCTTGAGATTTATCGAAATTTTGAGAAATACAAACAAAATATTAGAGAAATATGCCTCACAGTGGATAGATATCCAAACTAAAGTATCGGAGTAGATCTCACGTCCACCTTCACTTCTCCTTTCTCTGTTCTTTTCTTCTTCTTCCCATCTTCACTCTCTCTCTCTCTTACTGCAAGCGGCTGCCTCGAGGATGCTGGCTGCCGTTCTCAGATTTTTTTTCCCACGTTCGCTGGAACCACGTTCGATTGAGAAAAGTGGATTTTGTTTTTGGGATGATAAGATGCCCCTCACCCCATGCTTGTTATCTTTTTCAAAGGTCAAAAACAAAAGGTCCCCCACAACGGGCTAGACCCAGCAGCCCAACAAAAATATTGCTAAATTCTCCTCAAGAGTGATGGATGAAGAACGGTACAGATAATTATTTTGTAGATATCTTGACATGAGTTTTATTCAAGATTTATCAGTTTCACCGTCTCGATCATCTCGATTTTCTATCGAGATGGGATGGAACGGTATCGTCCCGTTCCGTCCCGTAAGATATATATATATATATATATATATATATAATATGAAAAATAATATAATAAAATTCGTAACTCAGTTACAAACGTCTTGAAATTTTAGTTTTTTTAATTAAAAATCACAAAAAGAAATATAAAAAACACATGTAACCAACGACATTCAAACTCAAATCGCCATGAATTAGTGAAAGCACTTAACCAACTTATCTATTAAATATTTTGTATTTAAAATAAAATATATAATATATAAAGTGACCCGATTACGTCTCATAGATCGATCGTCCCGATTTGTGATTGGACGGAATGGGACATGCGATTCATGTCCCGTCCGTCTCGATACGTAAAACTCTGATTTTATCAAAAATAACATACATAATTTTAAATTCGCATTTAAAAAGGTTTTGACAAATACATGACCTCGACATCCCGCAGGCACGATCCCTCTCTGCACGTAACTCTCGTAACTACCTACCTAAATCTAATCTAATAACAACAACCATTGTGCAAATAGGACACCAGAACATTCAACATCTAGAAATTTGGAAAATGAGAAGGCTATTATTTATACCAACTTGACCAAATGGGCCTTGTCTACATCACGGGGGCATGCTTTTCATTTGGTGCGAGGAGTTGATATCCATAATCTGATCGTTCACGAACGAGGAGGAGAGAGGCACAATATTTTCAAAATTGGGAAGGGAATTCGCAAATATGTAGATGAAGGTGATGGGAATGATCGAGCTGGGCAACACCAGCAGTGTTTCGTCGATATCAACATGCCACTAGGCCCACTACGCATGCCTTTGGTTTAAGAGTTTATTTGAAGAGTAAGTGTACTGCTTGTTGTACATATTTGACGTGCAACAACTCCCTCACAATCAAATTCTATTGATCCAACTAGGACTGACGAGATGGGGGACATCATGGGCCTTTTTGAAAATCGGTGGGGTGAAATATTCGAGGGGATGGGAGCGAATAAATCACCCCATCCCGATTAGTGACAGATGTGTGTGAGAAAAAAAAGATGGGTCACATCTTTTCTCTGTCATCAATTAGTTATCCCCCTCCCTTATTCGGTTTTCAAAGAGGCCGTTAGGCCCGCTTTGAAAATGGGGTAAGACAACCTATTCGAGCTCGGGGTTCAAATACATTGCCCTACTCAAAATAGTTGTGTTATGTGTGAGGAGAAAATGTGGAACTCACGTTTATCTCATGAGATTAGTTATACTAACCCATCTTAACCCAATAACAAAATATGCCTTAAGGTTGATCCATATAAAATTACCAAAACATAAGTATATGTGACTATCCTCGATTTGAAACTTCTGTCTTGCAATGAGTAAGGAGGTCCCATGAAGAGAGTTGATAGTCTCCGTAGCGGTCGAGAATTGGTCACCAAAATCACGAATCACACCTCCAAATATTTATTTGATTAGGGAAGGAAAGAGCGTTCACTGAAGAAGGACCTGCTGCCACAAACGAACAGTCAGAAGGAGCCTTGGAAGTTACCCTAGGGGTCAACCCTCCGATAGTCAAGGACTCGAGGAGAGAGAGAGAGAGAGAGAGAGAGAGAGAGAGGGAGACTAGAGTGAGAGCGTGAGGGCCTAAAGGGGTTGGATCGCGTACCCACTGGCCGTTCGGGTAGGGCTTTATTTATACCATCACTATGGAGTTGACCGTTGAGTTG
The DNA here is from genome assembly GCA_022559845.1 of Amorphophallus konjac. Lineage (NCBI taxonomy): Eukaryota > Viridiplantae > Streptophyta > Magnoliopsida > Alismatales > Araceae > Amorphophallus > Amorphophallus konjac. The sequence goes on from CM040123.1 coordinate 122,936,579, forward strand.
CGATGGCCGGAGGAGACGTGAGCTGCCCAGCTCCCGTGCTTGATGAGATAGGGAGGCATGAACATTGGCTCACCGTCTCTTCAGCGGAGCGGCAGCTCTGCCATTAATGCAGTAGAGCTCACCGACCATTAATGCAGTAGGGCCCACCGGAGGGGGTGTGAGATTGATCTGTGGAGAGCAGCGTGTGCGGCATCCTCCCTTGCCATGGTCGGACTGGTGCGCCTCTGCTATCAATGCGCTGCCGAGGACGTGCATCATGGCTGCTGACGGGGGAGGTGCACGTGGGTACGACGCCTGTGTCGGGCCAGTGCTGGACCAAGAAGTGTGTTAGGCCGGCACGTGGGGTAGTGGGCCAGGAGGGCTGAGCCTCCATAGTGGGCTGACCAGGCGGGTCCTAACAGGGTGGCGAGATATTCCTTCCTTACTAGCCCCCCACTCCCGAGCAACAAGGGCACTCGGCTCTCCGTACTCAGGAGGACTTTGGGAGCCTCGTTGCTAGTGGGGAGAGCGTGAGCGGTGTTCAGCCCCTACACTTGGCGCCTTAGGGCTAAGGCATAGGGTTAAATGCACCCGATTGCCTTGTCCATTGAACCGTTGGGTTGGTGACGTCACTGTCATGATGGCGTACTCCCATCGGCCATGGGGATGCGGGATTGGGAGGCGAGGGGACGTTGCCCTAGGGTTTCCCACCCATTCAGGATGATAGCAGCGATCCACTTCCCTGCTGGTGGTGCGATCTGTGCTGTTGACGCCAATCACCTTCTTTAACCCCCACTTCCCCCTTAAAAAGGGGCACGGGTAAAGGTGCGAGAGGTATTTCTTCATCTCCTCCGGTGTGGATTCCCACTGTTTCCTTCTTCCCCCTTGCTTCCGATGAGACTTCTTTCTCCCCCCTTCCGCTCATGGCCCCCCGTAGGAGGCTGGTTCTAGGTGAAGAGCCTGAGCCTTCCATGAGCGGCTCGGAGGCGACCGTTGGCAGCGCCCCTAGCACTTCTAAGGCTCCTTCTTGTCCTCCCATTACCCACGTCTCCCACCAAGTCACCGTAGGTCTTAGGGAGGCATTCCAAGTCCCCCCTGAGTATGACATCCTCTTCTCCACCACTGAGGAGTGGTTGGGAGTCTGTCTCCAAGGAGGTATTGTCATGTCATGCCAGTGGAGTCCTTCCAAGCTGGCTTCCATCTGCCTATCCCTAGTCTCTTCGACTAGATTTTGCATTTTCATGGAGTAGAGCCTGGACAATCGACCCCCAACTCCTGGAGGATACTCTGCGCCTTTATCTACCGTGTAGCCAGATAGGGGCCCGTCTGACTGCCAAGCTCTTCCATAACCTCTTCTGCCTCCAGTGCTGCTCTGACTCCCATGACTCAGAGTTCTACTTTAGGGCCCGAGTTGGGATGCAGTTCCTTACCTTTTCCCTGACCATGTCGAATGTGAAGCACTGGCACGATCAATTCGTCATTCTGATGAAGGTCAGGGGAGCTAACTGGGGTTACCTTAACCGCCGATTCGCCCAGAGCGTAGTGCCAATGCTGACCCACAGAGAGAGGCTGACGATCAATGAGATCTATAGGAAGCCAATCCTGAGGGTTGTCCCCTGTGATAACGCTCAGGGCTCCTTCTGATGCCACTTTGCTAGTACTTGCAGGCTTCCACGGGTGGCTGGACATCATCTCTCAACTAAATAAATCTTAAAACTGTGGTACGAGGTCTGGGAGATCACTTTCTCTCCTCTACAATTAGGATATTCTACGAGCAATATTCTCTTGTGCTTTTCCCATAGCCAGTTTTCTCTTGTGAATCACCTAAGAAGGTGAGAACAGAAATTCCAGTCAGTAACTCTTCAATACAAAGACAGCAAAAAAAGTGACCATGTAACAACATTAAGAAATGCCACCCCATCGTACAGTTCATACAAATGACAAAACCAGACTGAGAAAAGAACCTCTCCAAAAATGGAAAAATGGGAAAAACATACAAAATTGGTAAGGGTGGCCAGTGACAGTTACAAAATTGGATGGATACCGAACTGAAGGCTCTCATACTGCCCATAAGCCAAAGCTTTTTTACCATGTCTAGCAAATCCCAAAACATAGGGGAAACCTTGCTAAACAGTTTTATTTACATATCTTCCCCAAGATCTGGGGTTCTCCACTTTGTTAGATGTCTATTTAAAGCATACGCTTTGAACAACTGATTTTTTTGGAGAGAAGGAAAAAGAAGAAAGAAAAAAAACAAAATAGTCATCTAATTTTATAATCATTAGATCACTAGCCATGAAACAAGGGTGAGATGAGGGTGTGGAAACCATGATGACTGAGATGGTCGCACGCATGTACAATTAACCAGTCAACAGCAAACTCCATGGAAGCTCCGCTGGCTGTTGGATCAAGTCAGTAACTGATGTCAAAGAACTTGGGATTTGAAGGAAAATGATGCTCCACCCGCATCTGCAATAGAGAGAGAATAAAAAAGCTTTCATTCAGAAAAACCATGGAAAGGTTTGGAAACACATCTGAATGGCTACCTTGACCCAAAAAATGGAAAAAAACCCTAGGCAAAGGTGAGAAGGTGTAGAAGTGCCTACCGCCGGCAAGCCGCTACTGCACAGCTCGCCCCCCGTTGGCGCCAATCGCTGCTCCTGCCGCACCCCTACTTCACCCCGTCGACGTCGCCGGCTTGCCCCTCCGTAGAGCCGCCCGGCTCGCCCGTCACTCGCTCAACTGCCGCCAAGTCCGTTGCCCACAGTCACCTCGCCCTCCTGCATCCGCCATCGGCCGCCAGTGGGTGGGAGGAAGAGGAAGGGGAAAGACAGGGAAGGGGAGAGGGAGAACGAGGAGAATAGGGGGAGGAAGGGTTTCGGGGGAGAAAAAGGGGGCATGGTTGGTGACATCAAATTTTATTTCTTTTCGATGGGGTTTGCGTAGGCGTGCCAGTCACCGGAGTGACAAAATTTATCGTGCGCTCGATCTGACTTGGTCAGTCGATTGTGAGGTTCGGGTCGAGACTGGAAGTCCGCTATACCGTAAAGGCTATAACGTTAATTACATCCTCCGAGAGGGGGGAAAACCCTTGATTAATTGCCAAGACAAGCGCCACTTGGGGCCGAATAATGACGACGTATAGGGAGTGACAGAAACACGAAGCTATGTGAGCCTATATGCTTTCTTTTGTTCATGCAAGAAGAATTAATATTTATTATGTTCGCACTTCGGTACGAGGCATGGAACTTAGGTCCAAGGATCACCATCACGCATAGCGACACTTTCAGCCGGGCGGGACCTAACCTTCTGTTAGATGCCATTCTATATACCGAAGTTCGACCAAACACACAAGTAGGCGTTATGACCCAAACATGGGTGACTAGGAAGAGCTATTTACCAAGAGCATGGAAGGCACATGAGATCAGCATGTTTATATGGACCTATATATATATATATACATACATGTAATGTATTCGGCTATTTATTCAGGAGTATTTAACAGGAAGGGCACACAGAGGAGCCGAGTCGGCGACAGGCACCATGAGGGTCGGTGCAATGCTGCTGAGGGTGATTTGCGGAGTCGGTGACGGACAAAGAAGAAAGTGATTCGGTGGCGATTTTGGGTTGGGTCGGTGGCATGGCCACCGAATCAAAATTCGTGGGGGTTAATTCGGTGGCGACGCCACCGTTTAAGCTTCGACAAGGAATTTTTGTTTGTGGTTTTGCATCAACTAGGGCATTTTGAATGAGAATCCATGAGGATTTAAGAACCCAAAGGCATGATTGCCCAGGTGTTAGGAGAAATTCTACCGTTATTATCTTATATATATATATGTGCTCTTCTCTCATTCACTTATCTGCCCTCCTTTCTTTCTGTTTGTCTGTGCGAGGTTCATACTTCAGCACTTAGACAACCATTGATGTATAGGTCCCTCCGAGCATCAAGCATAATCAGATAAGACACCTCCATGCTTTATCCAAAATCAAAAGGAAAATCAACGTAAAACCACAATCTTGTTTGGGGGAATTTAGGCAGCATCTCCCCAGCACAGGGAGTGAAGTCCCGCGATTAATGACACCCAAGAGGGGGGTGAATTGGGTGATTAAAAATTATATGAACTTTTACTCGATTTAAAAGATGTATAAAGATTAAGCAACAAACAAGAAGAGATCTGATGGATTACAAGATGAATCTATTTAGATCATCCCTTACAGCAGTTCTTTGGTACCAGGCGGAGTTTGGGAATCCGAAGATTCTCTCACACAAGATATTTTCCTCCCGACAGGACTGACCGTGTCGATCAGAAGCTACCTTTTGATATACCGAAGATCTTCCGTAAAAAGGTTAATACAGCTAGATCTAAACAAAGAAACTAGATGATGATGCAATAAGCAAAAGTGCTAGAGCAGAATGGAGGTAGAAGATAAGGAGCAAACCACATAGAAGACCATGATTTTTAGGTGGTTCGGATGCAACAACTGCAACCTACGTCCACCCCTCACCGACTGTGAGGATTCACACACTATCTTTTAGAAGGTTACAAGATCAAAACACACATACACACACACTCGTGTGAGTTCAGAACTCCCACGAAGGTGCACAAGCACCGAATCACAAGGAACAATGAGGAACAAGGAAATCACTCACACACACACACGGATCTGCGTAGATCCACACACACACAGGTGTTTTAATATTACAAGAACACACAATTAAAGCTCAGCAAGAGTGGAATGAGAAAATAGAAAATGAAGACACAGATTCAAGCTCCCCCTTAGTGGATGAAGATGGTATTGGATGAAGCTAGCTCCCAACTCGATCTTCACTTGAATGGCCTGCAAATCAGCTTGAGAATCTTGCACTTGGATGAAGAACTTCTTGCACGAAGTACTGTTCGCAGAGCTACAGTGCCTTCTTCCTCCTTGGATAGCCTCCCCCTTTGATCTCTTAAAGTGATTAGGGTTTATGACCCCATTAGGTTGTTTTTATATCTCTTGAATGGTCAAGAGACATTCCCTAGACCAGATCCACAAATCCTGCCTTGATTGATGGCAGTGGGCTTAAACAAATGGGAAGAAAGACCTCTCCACGAGCTTGAAACACAAAGTCAAACAAGGCTGCATTGGGGATGGCGGTCGACCTATAGGAACTGGCGGTCGATCAGAATTTTATAGAAATGGCCTGTTGGTTGCTGGGAAAACCAGTCGACCGCTCCTGGCTGGCGGTCGACCGCTGGCTGGGATTCCTACAAAAAATAAGGAGGTTAGCCAATGCAATATAATACAAGTACGAATCAGTTTATGGCTACCTTGTTCCAATCAAGGTGAGTAGGTTTAAGCTAAGCCTGGGTGGTTTATGGAACAAGATGGATTTATACATTTGGAAGGGTTCAAACAATTAAGCTTAGTACATGGTGAAGTAGGCTTTGAATGCGTATTAAATTCGAACTTGATTGTTTAAAAGATAGCACGTGATAGATTGTACATCATGGGTTATGTTCTCATCAAAATCACCTATATTCAATAGGGAGATGTTCAATTAGACAAGTGGCATGGCACACGGTAGACGGTGCCAAACCGTAAACACTGAGGAGCCGAGATGTACTACCTCAGTTCCTGGGGTCATCACGAACAGAGTCTCGAGGGCTAGCCTACTAGAGACTCGTGATGATCCGGGGGTGCAGCGGGCCTCTGGTTGTTGCCATGGAGATGGCGATTTCATTTGCTCACTTGGTGCAAAGGGCTTCCAAGGGAACATGTGATAAGACGACAGACCCCCTGGAACCCAGAGTGGCGTTGGTTCAAGGAAATTGATCAAACGAGCTAAAGGACTGTACCCCTCCCCAGTCAGGGACAATTAGAAACAATCGGAGAAAACCGTTCATCAGTTAGCAACAATTTCAGGGACACAACATACCACTATGCTTCGCCAAGAGACAAGCCCCGTTCTGCGAGCGGTCATGATCGCCATAGGCAACTCGTGCTCACCGCCACCCGAGACAGGACGAACTGGGGGGTCGAGACCCTCAGGGATAAATCATCGAACGCTGGGAGTGGGGTATATGGTAGCTCCGGAAGAAAGCAGTAGACTACTGTTACATCGACTATCAGAGTGCGCTGGAGCCCTTACAACTGACAAAAATGCGTGAAAGGGCACTCAGCAGTCTCTTGTTCACCATTCACTCAAGTGAAACCCATATTCGAGGACGAAACCACGCTAACGGTAAAAGAACAGCCCCTGGGGAGGGGTTTAATGTCGCCCTATTAGGGCGTGGTCAGAAACCATTTCACGGAGAGGAATGATGAACTCCACGAATCTTACTCCCTTGCTAAGCGATCATGGGATGGATGAGAGGTTTAACCCCTAAAGAAAAGGGGGACCTCCTCACGCTCGGGGAAAGAGATTGAGGAGCTTCGAAATTGGAATAGACGGAGAATCACGGCGGTATCAAGAGCATCATAAACAACAGATCTAAATATGAGACTTACGCTTCATGAAACCCACTGTTATCTTTTATTCATCTACTTCTATAATCGTAGAAGAACATGGGGGAAGATACAATAATCGGGGGGTTGAAAGAAAAAAAATAAGAAGAATAGAAAGGGAGAACTCTTGAATAGAAGATACAGAGGGAGGAAGATGGCAGAACTTAGATATCTGCACCCTACCTTCTTCCTCATGATTCCTTTCTCCGATCTTTGGATTCCTTTCTTTCCTCCTCTATCTGGCCTTTCTTTCTCCTTCCTTTTTCCTTTTTTTCCTTTCCTCCTTTTTTTCTATTCGGCCAACGGTCCTTTATATTGGCGAATGCCTAAAACATGGTATCAGAACCCTGACGGGATGGGTGCGCCACCGGCTCAGCGTCAGCGGCCGCCACCGGCTCAATCCATATCAACGCCATCGACTCAGCCCTAAGGCGCCACCGCCTCAGTTACAAAGGCTACCGACTCAGGCGAAGTAGCGCCACCGACTCGGCCACTCAAGGGCATTTTTGTAATTTTGTCATTTTATCATGAAATTAACCCGGTGAGAGCTCGTCGTCCGGAGTCGCTTTGGAGTTGGTGCAGTAGTCCCAGACTATGTTTTGAAGTGTTGATTCGGGACTTCCGCAGATTTCTCGGACGTGCAGAACCCATACCCGTTTTCCCCAAAATTTGCACTGATTTGCCCTTCGGCACACCGGTTTGCATTGCCACCTTCTCCCGGAGAGTACGCAGACCTTCTTCACTGAAATGGCAACCTTTGGGATAATTTCTGCCAGGCTCGTGTGCTTTCGAGATGGCTTTCGGATCATTCTGGTGTTCCGCGTGTATCTTGCAGAAGCCTCGGAATTTTCGCTAGTGATGCTATTAATGCAGAATATTGGTTCTCCAGGGCCGCCCTATGCTTGCAGAAGCGCTCTCATTGAATGAACCACTGCTCTAGGGGTTTTTGCTCCTTCGGAGTCATCCATCGGTTGCTCACAGGCCTCTTTGGAATCCCGGGTGCTCTAGTCGGGTGACTCAAGTTTTCCGCTGACATTGCCTTCGGTTCTCTATTCCGAGGGGCCAAGGACATTTCTTCATCTCGGGGAGGCTTCTTAATCAGGTGGGAACTGCCTGTTACATTTTCGTCCTAGTCGGATGGGGTAAGAGGTATATCTGGCACGATTGTCTCGATGCCGGTTTCATAGGCTCTGACCATCAATAGGCCTTAAGCAAGCTATGGTGGGTGTGTAACCCGAGATGACGAAATGTTGATTTCCTGGCACTTCCTGTAAGGTGGCTTGAGGCTCTAGCGGTCCGAGTGGATCTATCTTTGACTTCTAGTTGACTCCTTCGGGCACATGATTATTGCCCAATCATATTTTGTGTGTCAAGAAATGCCCCCCAGCTGCGGATGTCGCGGGCGAAGGAAGAGTGGAGCGGGGTCCGCAGATGTATTTGCTTTATCCGGTTTTGCCATGTAGGGCCCACTTCGTCTCGAGTTGGCGATGCGACTTGGAGATGTGAGTCAGTGGCGACTCGAAGTCTGAGTCGGTGGCTGACTACTGTGGTCGATTCGATGACCTCCAAATATTGAATCGGTGGCGACCTTGATTCAGTAGCATCTTTAGCGTGCCGAATCGGTGGCTCTTCAGCTCGTCGAGTCGGTGTCAATTTTGGGTTGAGTCGGTGGCGTGGCCACAGCTTTGTTTCCCCCTTTGCTTTTTCTTTAAAACCCTTCGAATCCTTTGAGTGTTTTAAACCCTTCCTCTTCCTTTGTTCCCATTTTCTCCTCCTTTTTCACCGTCGCCATGGGGCTTTCTCCTCACTATTCTTTCTTTTTCACCGTCAGAGTGGAGGTTTTCCCCCTCCCATTTTCGGCTCCGGCGACTGGTTCACCATTGGTGAGCGCGATGGGCGTCTTCTTCTTCCCCATCTCCGGCGAGCTCGGTGGTGTGAACGGTGGGCTCCTCCCCTCCGTTTCCTTTCTTCTTCCTCACGGCTGGCGAGGGCATCGCGGCGGCGGGTGGTCTCTGCCATTACTTTTTCCGGTGAAGACTGCGGCAGCAGAAGCGGCGAGGTGAACTTCCCTCCTTTTTCTCTCGGCCCCGTGGCCATCTCCTTCTCCGATCATCAACGGCGGTGGCGGTGGGTCGAGACGGTGGCTGTCGCCATCGTTCTGGGCTTCGGGCCCTCGACAGCGTGGGAGGCGGCATTGGGCCAAGAGGCCCAGTCCAGTCAAGGCCCTAGTTCAATCAAGCTTCGAGGGATTCAATTGATAGCATGGCTTCGGGAGGTTCCTCGAAGGCTAGCCCTCGGAACTGATACCCCCGTCGTCCATTCGGCCCAGGTGTTCATCACATGTGGCTATGTTTTTAGGGACCGTCCCGGCCTAGCTAGTGGACGTGTTCCCCTTTGTTCTTGGACACTCCCGACTAAGGGGAGACTCTGCCAAAATTTCTTCAGAAATTTCTTTTGATTCTTTTGATATTATTTTTCTTTTCTGACTTTACCCATTTCTCAATTGCAGCTAATGGCTTCGTCAACCTCTTCAATGGCCGGGCAAGGGGCAAGTGGCTCCTCTGCGAGGCGACCAGTAGTAATATGGCAGAACGTGAATGAACTCGATCAAGGACGGGACCACCTGGCCATTGTTCAGAATCATCAGATTCAGAGATCGATTTGATGGACGCCGATCGTCTGACCATTTCTGGCCGAGATAACTTCTCTTTCGACTGGAGTCAGAACTACCGGGTCAATTTTCCAAAGGACAAGCACTTGATGGCTTTCCTCCACGCTTTCTACTTAATGGGAAAGCGGGATATTATCACAGTGCGAGCAGTCGAGTACAGTATTCTCTCAAACCGAGACAGCCTGATCGGTTCAGTAGTGAGAAGCGAACCGATTTATTTCTCGGGAGACACCAGGCAATGGGATGCCGTTATCGGCGTGCTAGAACTGAGTCCGAAACAGGGCATGTTGACTCGCACCCCTGAATTTACTCCGGCCAGGTGGGACTTATCAGCAGGCATTGTTCATAAAGAGAAGCCACTATTTGGCCTTTTCCTAGCCCCGTTGAAGTGGGGGTTCAGAGAAGAGCCATTTCTTTTAGATTGTTTGGCAGTCAGGTTCAAACATTAGATTACCGTGGGCTAGTTTGCTGATTGTAAAGCCACCGATGCTCATGCCTTTAGAGACGGGGTAGTTGAATTTACTGAGTACATGCTCCAGAATTACGGTCCCATCCTGATGAAGGCCAGAGTGTACCAGAGTGTATATGCATCATGCTTTCACTATCCCATCTCGAAGGGCTTGTGCTACGGCATGATGGAGACGTTTTGTCCTGAGTACAACACCTTCTATACTGCGGAAGGGGAGACTTCCTTAGACTTGTGGACTTTACATCAACTTTCTGGTCTTCCAATTGATGGTGAGCCATATGAGGAGGTCTGCTGGCCTGACTGGATTAAGGACCACACATACTGCGAAGGCCACTATTATATTGGGTTTGCCTATCGGTACCTCATGAAGGTGTACCGCACACTGTGGCTATCCATTCAGGGTACTGCAGGGTCTTCTTCATCCCGTTCGCGCAAGGAGTGAAAATGGGTGCGCCTGGGCTTATGGCTGGAATACTTCTTTGCAGGCGAGCCAAAGTACAAAGACTTTCCTTCTGTCGGAATGGCTCCGAACAGACTGAAGACGCGGTCTCGTCGGAAGACTCATTTATCTTCTTCTCTTCGTAGAGGGCGGCAGAGTGGCCCTAACCCAGCGGGATTGGATCCCATTACTCATTGTGCGGCCTACTTGACATATTGGCTGTGCACATTTGCTGTGCCACAAAGTGATGAAACAGTCATCCACGCCGAAGCCATATATCCGGCGTGCTTAATGGCATGGGGTGTGAAGTTGTCCCTCTGCCCCGTAGCATTATGTTTGATTTACAAGATGTTGGGAGATATCCACCGTAGCCGCCTCCCAAGGACCTTGCGGACCGTTGGCCCTCTTCATTTCTTCAATGCCTGGGTGTGTTCACTGTTTCCGGAGTTTGCTCCCAGGTCACTGCAGTCTCCAAACTTATTTCTGAGAATGTTAGAGTTCGCCGATGCCGAGCCACAATAGGTGTCAGATCAGCTTTTCTCAATCAGGGGGCAATTGACGAAAGTGCCAATGAATGCTCTTGGGGCCTTGCATTTCTAGTGTTTGGCTGCTCATTCAAGCCCGTTGGCGAATCGGCTAAGAGAATGCAAATTTGGCGAAGTTGAGCAGTATGTTCACCCTATCTCGGGCAAGCTCAGTGATAAGCCGTAATTAGAGCTAGAGCTGGTAGACTGGGCTTTGTCCATTAGACCCTGTGTTTTGGTGTTCAGAAAGGGCATCAGCACTTACTTAGAGCCCTATTACCCCTTCAGGTTCAGTAGAAATTTTGGTTATGATCAACAGATTCCTTCCTCTTCAGCACAGTTCCCATTGGAGAGTCGATCTAGAGGAGGATCAGCCGCTGTCGAAGAAGCCCGTACATGGTGGGATTATTTTCATCGCCGTGAGGCTGCTTCTTTTCGGATGCCAGTCCCTGGGCATTTTCCCCGGGTGACGCCAGAATATATTAAATGGTGGAATGCTCGCACTGGCTTCTATCGGCTTTCTCGGAACGATTGATGGGACATTGCCGAGCGTCGATTCTTAAGCTCCCAACCTTCCGCTGTGTTTGAAATTGATCCTTATCATCTGCGGAGGCTGAAGTCTCGTAAAGATCCTGAGGTACAGGCTTATTTGGCGGCATGGAAAGCTATCAAATGGGAGAAGTCCAAGCCACAGCCTGTGCTTCTAGAGATTAATAAGAATAGCTTCATAGAGACTCTTCGGGCCTGTGTAAAGTTAGCAACGAGAGGATTGCTCTTCATCAGTTTCCTCTACCAGTGGAAGAGCCTATCACAGCCCCGGCTTCATGGCGCCCAAAGACTAATCGCCTATGTCCGTATAGGAGTTTTGTGTGGAAAGAAGATTAGGGTCCCTCCCTGTACAGCCTCTGTCTTGTTGCACATTCATGGCCTTTCTATTGCTGATAAGGCCGAGGCTATATTGGAGAGCCCTCTCTTCATTGCCTTCAAGTATGCCGACGGATGGGGTATGGACCATCGTGGCCTCTATTACTTCCTATCAGCCCGCGGCCACGAAGATTTGGCACTCCTAGCTGAACATTGCATCAAGATAAGTGATATTTGCTGGCTAGTTCGGGAGGGATCCTCTAGGAACAAGGAGCCCTCCTTGTATTATTGGACTCTCTCTCCATTGTATTCGGGCCCACCAGGTACATGCTGTTTTAATTCTTGCTTGCTCCTTTACCCATATATGCATCTTATTCACATGGCCACCATGTGGACGCATCATTTGTCTGCAGATTTCCTCGGCCTCTAAAGTAACTCTAGAGTATCGGTCTTTAATTTCCAAGGCCGAGAAGCCAAGCTATTTCGAATCTCCGCCTGCTGCCCCGACTACCACACCTTTACCTACCAGGGGTTCTCGGAAGCGGGAGAGGTCTAAGGTCAAGGAGGTAGTTTCTCGGGCTAAGAGGGCCCGGGCAAAAGTTGCAGTGGAAAATAGGACTGCGCCTGCGGAGCCTGTCATTCCATTGCCCAATATTCTGACCTTCCAGGAGTTCGAGAAATCACAGGAGCAGACGGCTCCTGCAGTAGGTATATCTCCCTTGAACTCCTTTCCGGGGTATAACCCTTGGGGCTTCGTCATTTCTGCTCCTTTCATTTAAGCACCACAATTTCCTCCATCCCAGCTATTGAGGAAGCAGTAATTAGCGGCGGTGCGGAGGAAATTGGGGGCATTGAAATATCCGCCGCTCCGATCACCACGGAGATTCCCTCTCCAACGTCCAGTCATGGCGATGAAGGTAAGATTATAGCCTGCGGGACCCCTATTGCAGGCACTTCATTTTGCTACTTTTCTTCTCATTCCATTTTTATCTACTTAATCATTTAGATATTGTCCCTTTGGAACTTGTCGAAGTTCCTCCTGCAACATCTCCTGCCCAGAGTACCCGGCCAACCCGACGGTGCTCCGAATGGCTGGCCGTGTTAGCCCTTCAGAAAGTCTCTTCAGGGGCGTCACTTGACAGTTCAGTGCGCCTTACGGGCCCAGGCACGGTGACATCAGAACTAGCTGAAAGTTCTTCTTCGGAGGAACTTGTGGACTATGAACCCTCCAGTGGTGAGGATGAGCAGGATATAGGGTCGGAGGATAGCACTCCTTTCCTATCCTATGGAAGCGACTTTGCTGCATTCAGCCCACCCCGATTGGCATTGGGCCCCTCAGACGCGCTAAGCCCCGGGCGGGAGATTTCCTCAGCCTTGACGCGACCAGACTTGGAAGCATCGGGGGCCGCTAGTTCAAGCCTCGTTTCTTTGGAGGTAATCCTCACACTCTTTTATGTGAGCTTTAGTCATGTCTTCTAGCATTCATATCTGAAGGTCTGACATAGCTTCTTGGTTTGCTTCCTTTGTTCCTTTTCTCAGGAGCCCATGATTTCAGTGGGGCTAAATTTGCCAGCAATGACTGCTACCACTGCTTTCTCCCCTTTTCAAGCAACAGGTGTAGACACCCATTTTTGGCCGGTAAGTTGAGCAATTTCCTTGTTCTCCTAGTTAATGCCCCAATTGATATCTAATTGGTTGATTTTCTGGGATATTTCTCTCTATTCTTGGCCCTGTAGTTCAACTTCTGTACCTTGGACCTCGTCTCGAACTTGGCATTCTCACGCTATTCACTCATATCACTTTCTTGTTCATAGCGCGTTATGGGACTAATTGAACGATCATTTGAATGGTCACTATTTCTTGATATTAGATTTTGCGACATCCACTTGGTTCCTTTTTTTTACTTAATCTCTGATTGAGTGACTGTCCAATGGGTGTTTATTCTTTTTTCCCTTATTTGGCTGGCCAAGTCAGATCGCGCTATATCGTCATAGCGCGTTCATGAAGAACGCGCCCTATCCTGCTAGCGCGTTATCAGACAGGAACCCAGTCCGACCCGGACTTCCCCTTTTCGATTTGGGTCCTTATTTTGGTAAGTTTTAAAGCCTGATTCGTCCAAAGGAAGGTTCCTAATCCTAATAGGAGTCTTTTCCCCTCATTAATCGACAGATTACCTTAATTTGAGCCGCCAAATCATTATATTGGATCGGACTCTGACCTAGGGTTCACTCTTCATTCTCCTCCTATAAATTTGGCCCTTGGCCGTCATTCTAAGATGATGCAACTTCGAGATCTTGGCCAGGAGGAGGCTGTTCTTTGTTCTAAATCATCAAGTCCTCGTTCCTTCTACATCCAAGGGAGTATTTTAGGGCTAATTGTGTTCTTCCTCGTTCCTTATTTTTCTCTCTACTTCGTTCCTTTTAATCCTCACATAGCATTGCATACTATTTTCAAAATCACTCCTTTTATAAAATACACGCATTCACACACACCAAACCTATTTTTGGCCCTTCCATAGGGGTTTAAAAACCACAAAACCCCCAGGTAATCTAGCCCCCTTTTATATGCTTTTGTTTAAGAATAGGGACAGATTCCACACTAATCACGATCTAATGGGCCTTTGCTTTGTTGTCTAAAATATTTTGCAGGCACTAAAAGAAGGATACGTGAAGCCCTTGCACCTAGGCCGGCCTTGGAGCAAGGAAGGAACAAACCCCAACTCATCCCGCTCTCTGTTTGTTATCGCGCCATACACGCCTAGCACGATCTTAAGAAGGCGCTCGCCTGATATAGCGCGTTAATGCTCTGGCCACCTCTTGGCCATCTTTGAATTTCTGAGGTATGTAACGTGCCCTTGCTTTGATCTTTATATTATTTGGCATGTTATTAGCCTCAGTGGCGATCACGGATCATTTCCATTATTACATGTGACCCCCCCTTTTGTCATTATTTAGCTCTATCTTATCAATTCATCACATATTCATCTCATCAATTTGGGGGAGGTCTATTTTTGGATCTACAACAGGGACGGCCTTCACTCCCATCGTGGGCATGGTGCCCATATTAAAGCCCATTACTTTGAAATTTTTGGGCAGGCCTGGCTCTGTGTTGGACGCAGGTGAGTCTTTGGTAAAACAACTTCAACTCCAGTCAGTGGAGTCCGGGCCAGAACTAGCTGATGTGGCCATTACCGAGGGTGCATCAGGCGCGGAGCCTGCAGAGGAAATGGCCGAGGATGCCACTACTTTGACCACCACGGCCAGCGTTGAATTGGAGCAGCCAGCCCCAGTGGGATAGCACGAACCGCCTTTCTCAGAAGGTGTAGGAATTCTCGAAGAAGTGGGCAGTGGGACAACAGTCCTGCCATCTGTAGCGGAGTCCGAGTCGGAGCACGCGGCCCATATTAAATGGCATGAAGAGCCTCCTCCAGAAAATATAGCGCTCCCGGGAGAAACATGTTGTGTCCCCTGTGGCTCTGTGGTTTTGATGATGACAAATGTTATGGGGTTCTGTGGTTTCGATGATGACAACTGTTATGGCTCATTATGTATTGATGATCTAATCCTGATGAAATATGAGGAACTTTCAGAACATGTTTAAGGATGACTCACACTCATGAAGTCAACCTATGTCAAAGTCAAATCTCTGACAGGTACAGTCAATACACAGTTAGATCAGGTAATGTTCTATCTAATCTCAAATCTGTGCATATGTTAATTTTTATGTCTATACAGTCTATACATTCATGCATAATCACTCTCAGCACAGTCTTTACATTGCATGCGTAGCAGACATCTTAAGTCTATACATTGCATGTGCTGCAGATGAGCATAGTCTACACATTGCATGTGTTGCACATTCACAATGTCTATACAACGCATTCCTCGCAGGCACAGCAAGTCTGTACACTGCATTCCTCGCAGGCACAGCTGTTTCATGCATTCATACAGTCTGCACATTAGTCAGGCAGCAAGTGTGTACATCGCTTAGTGTAAGCATGGCAAAGTCCAAAGTCTATACATTGCATGGCTAAGTCCAAAGTCTATACATTGCTGCTTTGCTCGCATTTGTAAAGTCTATACATTGGTTGTTGTCTTGCAGCATTAACCCAAGTCCATACATCGGTTGCAGCACTGCACGCACACTTAAAGTCCATACACTGCATTGTGGCATGCACACTAGCAAGTCTATACATTGGTGGCTTTACCTACGTTACACTCGCAAGTCTATACATTGATATTTTTACCTACGTTACACTTGCAAGTCTATACACTGGTATCTTTACCTACGTTGCACTTGTAAAGTCTATACATCGTGCATTGTTAAGTCTGCACATTGTGGTAAGCAAGTCTACACAAGGCCTTGTTAGGAAGTCTATACATCGCCATAGCTCGCATGCAGAGTCTAGACAGTCTTAACTAAGTCTATACATCGTGTCTGCATGTAAGCATTCAAGTCTATACATTGCATAGAATGCACGCATGGTCAAGTCTATTCACTGGCATCTTGCAGCATAGCACAAGTCTATACAGCCTGTGAGGTCCGTCTCACTCAGCGTCTAAGTGAGTGTGAACATTGCATCGCTCAAGTCTGTACAGCCCTTGAATTGGCAAGTCCATACATCGTTCAGTTGTCTTGGCTAAGTCTATACATCTTTGTCGTGTGCATGCATCAGTTCTTAAGTCTGTACATTGGGCTATCAGGTAAAGTCTGTACATCCTTTAGCTAGAACTGTGCAAGTCCATACATCGCTGCATTGGCTAAGTCTATACATTGCAGCTGAGTTTAAGTCTGTACAGCCCTTGCCTTGCTCAAGTCTATACAGCCCTTCCTTTGGCAAGTCCATACATCCTGAAGTCTATATATTGGCCAAGTCTAAACATCCACTATCTCAGTTGAGCTTTAAAGTCTGTACATCCACCGTTTCAGTTGAGATTTAAAGTCTATACATCGCAGCGTCTCCTACAGTGTCCTATGCCAAGTCTATACACTCTTGAGCACTTGTGCTTCTGATGTCTGATCAAGTCTATACACTCTTGAGCATATCTTTAATGTACACACTTTGCTTGATGCATTCTACGTTACACATTAGCATGTCTGTACAACGTCTGCATAGTGAATGTGAAGTCTGTACATGCTTCAGTGTTGCATTCACTAAGCCTGTACACATCTCAGCCTTGCACATATGAAGTCTACACATGCCTTAGCATTGCATATATGTAGTCTATACATGCTCTGGCGTTGCATATATAAAGTCTGTACATGGCATTGTTTCGCATTCACATAGTCTATACAATGTCTGCACATTACACTTCGGCTAGTCTATACAATGCAGAGTCTTTACATTGCTGTCGCTTTACAAAGTCTATACATTGCAAAGTCTACACACTGCATTACGTTCATAAAGTCTGTACAAGGTTTCAACCTTAAACTGATAAGTTTCTTCGTCTGTCTGTCAGGTACTTTTCGTGAATCTTAAAGAAGGGCACGTGATCCGAGGATAATAGGAGTGCCCAAGATCGTGACACGTGTACAGCAACAAGCTGAAATGCTGCCACGTGGACTGAGGCCTTTGGGCGGGAAATGTGGAGAGCACACGCCCTAATCTGCTGCTGCTATAAAAGGAAGCCTTCTTCCTCAGAAGAAGACTGATCGTGATCAAAAGAAAAAAGGGCAGAAGCAGAGAGATACCCTGCACGATCCAGAAGAAGAAGAAAAAGAGAGAACAGAAGAGAAAGAAAAAGAGAGTGAGAGATCGAGAGCTCGAGCAAATCCAGAAGAAGAGGAAGAGAAAAAAAAAGAAAAAGAAGAGAGACAGAGTGATCAGAAGAAGAAGAAGGGCAGAGAGAAGCTTCATTCGAAGATCTATCCTCACTGGACCGTGGATCAAATCCAGGCCAGTCAGCTCTGTTGAGAGCCATATTGTTTGTGCTTCATTTACAGCTTTCAGTCGCTGGTTGTTTCATCTTTTGTGTTTTTCTTTTGAACCTTTTATCAAGCTGTTAGTCAGCGGTTTTTGCAGAGGAGGATTTCTCTGGACAGCAAGCTGTGTTGCTCAACAGGCGAGGTGGATTCCTCGGATAGCAAGCTGTGTTGCTCAGCGTGGCGAGGTGGATACCTCGGACAGCAAGTTGTGAGGCTCAGCGGTTTGTAGGCAAGCTGTGATGCCCAGCGGTTCAAGCTGTGAGTCAGCAGTAATCCACACTCTGGTTGAGTGTGGGGTGGACGTAGGTCTGGAGGACCGAACCACCTAAAAACCCCTCTTGCATTGTGGTTTGATTTCTCTATCTGATTGGCGCTAGATGAATGCATAGGGGCGATTGGGCTTGATTGCACACCGAGTGTTTGACTGTGGTATTGAGTGTCCTTTGATATTGTTATTCCGCAATTGCTCATTAGTCTTCTGTTTGTATTAGAAAGAATTTTTAATTGATCAACATTTTTAAAGGGCTGATTCATTCACCCCCCTCTTAATCGAACGCACCGAACCCAACAAAACAACCGTCCTATCTATCACCCCCGGGACCGAATTGAAGGAAATGTCAGAACCGATGGGGTAACTGGAGTTTGCTTCTGAAAGTGTGGGCTTCGAGTCTGCAGACCTTGTCCCTCGGTTGGATGGAGGACTTGAAGTGCCTTCCTTGACTGCTATCGACTCCATCGTGTAAACAGGAGAGCGTACAACACCCCTTGTCTCCTTGTCGGCATTGCCTTCATCTTCTTTGGAGCCCATCGATGATCTCTGGGCCGAAGTTGATAGCAGAGTAGAGTTTCTTCTCCCTAATGCACCTTCATTTGGCCTGAAGTCTTCAGACGAGATGGTGTGGCAGAACTTGGAGACGCTCAAGCAAACTGTGATGGCTCGTCAGGACTTATCTTACGCCCAACTGAGGGGGCTGACTGAGTCCATATCAGGCACCCTCATAGCCTTCGGTTGTCCCATGCAAGACTGGGTGCCACGAGTAACATTGTTACTTAAGTATGTAAATCGGCGAGAATTTGTTGAGCACGGCTTGAGGGACCAGCTGACCGCCCTGACGCTTCAACGATAAGAATGCCATACCGCTATACGGGCTTCCACGGAGTTCATTAGCGAGCGTAGGAATATCGTTGAGGGATCTGCTGAACGAGCTTCCTTCTTGCGGCAACGAATTTTTGAACTCCATGCCGAACTGGCTCAGGCTGAAGAAGATCTGGCTTGCACCGAGCAACTAGGGGTGCGATGCTCGGGTGAGGCCGAGTTAGCGGAGAAGCGCATTGGCTCTTTTCAGGAGGAGCTGCGGAGGCTGGAAGTCGAGGAACGCCGGTTGTAGGATTTGGCTGCCCATCCTTCTGTCAGACTTCCGGAGCTCGATGATATCTTTCACCATCCCATCCAATGATGTATATTTTTTTTGTTTTCTCTTTTTTTTTAGTATGTATTAGTGCAAGAACTTCATGCACCTTTTTCATGCAATGATATTTTCCTTCAGTCTTGCCTTACGTACTTGTGCCGGGCTTTAGCTGTGTATTTATTTTCCTTCCTTCCCCAATGTGAGTGGAGGTACAAGACTAGCTTCACCAATATTGGGGTGTGTTAGCTGCTAGGACAGGAGAGCGCTCACGCCTTCAGGGAAGGGGTGAGGAGTTTGCTCCACTGCCATGCCACGTCCCCCAAAATCAGGGTAAGGCTATATTGAGTGGAAAATACGCTTTTAGGCCGATGCCATAGCATTATTATATTCATCGGCTGGACGAATACTGGGGCCAAGAGGTAGATTCTTCGTTAACGAGGATGAAGGGTCCAAGTTAAAGTCTTGTCCACTGATTTTGTCAATGATGACGAGAATCAGGGTATCGTCGACATTGGGTAGAATGTCGAAGCAAAGAGGGGCTTTAATATCATTATTGAGGACGAAAGGTCTAAGCTAAGATTTCAAGTACTGATGTCACCGATGCTGATGGCGATCAGGGTAGATGTATTCATCGACATTGGGTTAAATGTCGGAGGAAGAAATGGTTTTAATATCACTAACAAGGACGGAAGGTCCGAGTTAAGGTTTCAATCACTCGATGCTGATGACGATTAGGGTAGATGTATTCATCGACATTGGGTTAAATGTCGAAGCAAGAAATGGTTTTAATATCATTAACAAGGATGGAAGGTCTGAGTTAAGGTTTCAATAACTGACGTCACCGATGCTGACGACGATCAGGGTAGATGTATTCATCGACATTGGGTTAAATGTTGAAGCAAGAAAATAGGTTTAATATCATTAACAAGGACGAAAGGTCCAAGTTAAGGTTTCAATCACTGATGTCACCGAAGCTGATGATGATCAGGGTGGATGTATTCATCGGCATTGGGTTAAATGTCAAAGCAAGAAAATGGTTTTAATATCATTAACAAGGACGGAAGGTCTAAGTTAAGGTTTCAATCACTGATATCACCGATGCTGATGACGATTAGGGTAGATGTATTCATTGACATTAGGTTAAATGTCGAAGCAAGAAATGGTTTTAATATCATTAACAAGGATGGAAGGTCTGAGTTAAGGTTTCAATCACTGATGTCACCGATGCTGATGACGATCAGGGTAGATGTATTCATCGACATTGGGTTAAATGTCGAAGCAAGAAATGGTTTTAATATCATTAACAAGGACGGAAGGTCCGAGTTAAGGTTTCAATCACTGACGTCACCGATGCTGATGACGATCAGGGTAGATGTATTCATCGACATTGGGTTTGAGGAGGGTAAATCTGGTTTGACCCAGAAACGGTCCACGCACGCGCGTCCCATTGAGGTTTGGACGCGCTAGGCCCAAGCATGGAACGGACATACATGTTCAGCCCAATAAGAAGATGACCGACCCAACAAGGCATCAGATTCCACGACGCTGATGAGGCCGACCCAAGCGCAGTTCTCGCCAGAGGACACTCCGATGACTGACCGTTTCCCCCCACGACACCGGCCTTGACCCCGTAACGGGCGGGCACGTGCCATGAGTGCCGTAAGACTCGCCTAGGGAACGGCCGACGCCGGGGCTATCGCCCTCCAACGGGAAACTCCCGCCAACATAGTGGAGGAACATTACTCTACTAAACCGACCCTTCCCTATCAAGGGATGAGACCCTCGCTCCAGGACAACCCATATAAAAGGGACATTGACAGAAGAGAAGAGCACGGTAGATTCTTCTACTAAAAACCCTACGCTACTACGCAAGAGCATACTCCTGCCCCAGAGCTTCCTACTGAGAAGAGAGCAACTCGATGATCTACCATGACGAGAGGGACGTCCGCTACATCTAGAGAGCTTCTTCCTCCTGTGCGGCCTTACCACCCAGGGAGCACTCTCCGAGAGCCCACTAGGAGCGGCGAGCACGCGTGCAGAAGATCTACACGCCACCTGGATCGACGACTACGGCCCCTACTTCTCTCTCACCTTGCTCCTCTCTATTTGCTCATTAATCCCTAGCTGACTTAAGCATCGGAGGGTTTTCCCCTGGGGTAACACCCGGGACTCCTTCTGACGCCCTTCTGGTTTGTTAGTGTGTGCAGGCATCCACGGGCGCGAGATGACTTGCCCAAAAAATAAATAGAGAAGGTGGTACGTGGCCTAGGAACCATTTTCCTGCCGCTACACTTCTTGGCGCCATCTGTGGGAATCACGAGCAAAAGGCCATGGCGTCCTGTGGAAGCCTCCGCAACGCCAGCAACCGGGGCGGGGTTCCCATCAGGGACCCAACTCTCGCTGGGGATCGCAGGAAGCTTCTTCCGCGCACCACCGACAAAAGGTCACCCCAGGTGACCTAGACGAGCTCCGCCAGGAGATCCAAGCCCTGGCGGAATTCTGCCGAGAGCTCCGGGACCAGAGGCCCCCAAACGCCCCACCCCCCCCCCCCCCCCCCGAGCGACGGGAGGGCTAGAGAGACTAGGCCGGAGAGAACTTTCGACAGATACGGGAGGCATCCCATGCCTCCGACGCAAGGACCTGGCGATCGCGTAGCGTGCCCACGTCTAGGGGATGCAGCCCTCTCCACTCCAACTCAGAGATGGACCGCCGGCTCCAACGTTTCGACGAAATAGAGGACAAGGTCCGGTACCTAGACGACGTCCTTCTGGCCGCCAAGAACCGCGGCCTCATCGATGACGACCAGGACTTCCACGCTCCCTTTTCCAGGGAAATCATGGAAGCCCCCATCCTGCCAAAGCTCTAGCTGCCGTCATTTGCCTCCTACGACGGCACCATCGACCCGGCCGACCACCTGCACGGCTTCGAGTCCCACCTAGTGTTTCACCGGGCCTCGGACACCGTGAAGTGCCTGGTGTTCGTTACGACCCTTCAGGAGAACGCCCGAGCATGGTTCGAGTCCCTGCCGGTCGGGATGATCTCCTCCTTCCAGCATCTTAAGAAGCTGTTCAAGGAGAACTTCGTGGGCTGCCGAAAGGTAGCCAAGTCTGCAGTAACCCTGCTCACCCTCAGGCAGGGGAAGGAAGAGGCGCTGTGGGACTTCATCTCTCGCTTCCACGCGGAGGCACTCCGGATCCCCCATCTCGACGTCGGCATCGCCACCACGGCGCTCACTCAGGGGACGCAAGACTACATCCTCCGACGCGCGCTCGGAGTCGAAGCCCCAACAACCCTTCCAGACCTCATCGCGCTAGCCCAAAAGCACTCACATTACAAGAGAACACCGTGGCCCTGCGCCACGCGGTTGGGATTGATCAGCCAGACCGTAAAAGAGCCGTCGACCCACCGTGCGAGGGCCGAAGCAAGCGAGAGCAGCGCGATGGCGACCTCCGTGACCGCTCCGAGAAGGAAAGGGGTGGCTACCGCCACTATACACCCTTGACGGCCCCGCCCGACCAGATCCTAATGGAGATTCATGAAGAGCCATTCCTCAAGTGGCCCTCGCGGATGAAGTCGGATCCCAACTCACGGGATAAGAAGAAGTACTGCCGCTTCCACCGGGACCATGGCCATGACACCGCCGACTGCATCAATCTGAGGATGCCATCGAGGACCTCATACGCAGAGGGCTCCTCGATAAGTTCCTCGCTAAAAATGCCGAGAGATGACAGAAGACGCCTCCCCCGATCGACAATCGGCCCAACAAAAAGGAGATCATGATGATCTCTAGGGGGCCCGCTGCCGGTGGAGACAACGCGAGCAGAAGGCGTCGGTACGCGATGGCTATCCACACGGCAAATCAAGGCGACGGAACCCCAAGGGAGTTTTCCCCTTCAGGCCACCCGGGAGACCCCATAGTCTTCTCTGAGGATGACCATAACGGCGTCGCGATGCCCCATTCTGATGCTTTGGTGGTTTTTGCCACCATCAATCAATGTACTGTGCGCCGTATCCTGGTAGATAATGGAAGTGGACCCGACGTTATCGCGTATGACTGTCTTGTACTCATGGGTGTGGACGTGTCACGACTCGCACCATTGCACACGCCGCGGTATGGATTCTCCGGCACTACTGTCCGCCCAGAAGGGCGTATCTCACTCCCGATCACGTTCGGGATGGCACCAAAAGAGGTAACCTTCCTCGCCGACTTTACTATGGTCTGTGCAATGATAGGATACAATGCCATCATCGGCCGAGGAATCCTCGGCACGCTTCGAGGCGTCCCTTCCTCCTACCATCAGAAGCTCAAGTTCCCTACCCCCCATGGGGTAGGGGAAGTCCGGGGTGATCAACGGGAGTCCAGGAGGTGCTACCTTATCTCCACCCACGACCGACACCCCGAAGACGCACCACACGAAAAGAAGGCGAGGACCGAAGATCCAGGTCCGAGCATGAGCGCCCCAGCCGAGGACTTATACCTCATCCAGGTTGGGGACGACTCAAGCAGATCACTGAGGATTGGCGCTACCTCATCCGAGCATGATAAGCAAGCGTACACAAGCTTCCTCGCAGCCAATCAGGACGTGTTCGCTTGGTCCGAGGATGAGCTCCCCGGAATTCCCCCAGAGGTCATCACGCACCAACTAAGGTTGGGCCCTAACTACCGCCTGGTACAGCAACGCCAAAGACGGTGCAACCCCGAGCGACAAGCCGTCATCAGGTAGCAAGTGGGTGAAAAATTACGGTCAGGACTGCTCCGGCCTACCCAGTATCCAGATTGGGTGGCCAACGTAAAACTGGTTCCCAAGAGCAACGGAAAGTGGCGGATGTGGGTAGACTACACCGACCTCAACAAAGCCACGCCCAAAGACAGCTTCCCCGTGCCACGGATCGACCAGCTGGTCGTTGCCATGGCCGAGCACGAAATGCTGAGTTTCCTTGACGCCTATTCAGGGTACCATCGGATCAGCATGCACCAGCCCGACCAAGACAAGACCTCGTTCATCACCGATCATGGCTTATACTGCTACACTCGCATGCCGTTCGGGCTGAAGAACGTCGGAGCTATGTATCAACGCCTAGTCAACCACATGTTTGACTCGCAGATCGGTCACAACATGGAGGTCTACATCGACGACATGCTCGTGAAAAGCCTCTGAGCGGCCGAGCACTTGCGCGACTTGGCGGAAACCTTCACCACGCTCCGAAGGTACAACATGAAACTCAACCCTGCTAAGTGTGCGTTCGGGGTGCGGTTAGGCAAGTTCCTAGGTTTCCTCGTTACTCACCGAGGAATCGAAGCCAACCCCGATCAGATCAAAGAAGTATTGGAGATGGAGCGAGCCAAGCGGGTGAGGGGCGTACAGTGCCTCACCGGGTGCGTCGGCACTCTGGCCCAGTTTTTATCTCGAGCCGTCGAACAGTGTCTACCCTTCTTCCGGCTCATCAAGCAGGACAACCTGGCGCCAGAGAAGAAGGGATGGATCGACTGGGACCAGGAGTGCGAGCAGGAGTTCAAAGAACTGAAGCGTTACCTGACGACGCCTCCTGTCCTCGCCAAAGGCCAAGGGGGGGAACAGCTGCTCTTGTACCTCTCCGTGACACCCAGCACCATGAGTGCTGTGCTCACACGAGAGGAAGTAGGAGTCATGAAGCCCGTGTACTATGTCAGCCAAGCACTATAAGGACCAGAATTTCGGTACTCACGGACTGAAAAGTTCACCCTCGCGTTGATTACAGCTGCTTGCAAGCTACCGCCATACTTCCTGGCCCACCCGATCACCGTCTTCACCAATCAACCCCTCCGGTAAATCCTTCAGAACCTTGATGCATCCGGAAGACTGGTCAAGTAGGCCATCGGGCTGGGAGAATTCGACATCAAGTTTCGACTGAGGACAACGATCAAGGCCCAGGCCCTCGTGGACTTCGTCGTCGAATGCACCCTACCTGCCGAGGATTCACCCGAGCAGTCCTCAGCCGCCTGGGAGCTATACGTCGACGGATCCTCCTACGCCGCGGGCAGTGACGCGGGGCTAGTCTTGCTCTCACCAGAAGGAGTGGAGCTACAGTATGCCCTACGTTTCAATTTCCCGACCATGAACAATGTGGCCGAGTACGAGGGGCTCCTTTCTGGGTTACGCATGGCAAAACACCTGGGGGCGTCAAGTGTGCGAGCATACAGCGACTCCATGCTCATCGCCAACCAGGTCAGGGGGGAGTTTGAGGCCCGAGACCCCTCCATGATGAAATATTTAGAGAAGGCCAAGGCCACGGTGAATGAGTTCGCCCACTTTGAAGTGGTCCACATCCCACGCGAGGAGAACATTCGAGCAGACGCCCTCTCCCGCCTAGCGTCAGCCACTACAGTCTCCAGCTCGAGATCAGTCCTGATAGAGAAACTGTCAGCACCAAGCATAGACGATCCAACACTCCAGGTGAACGCCATCAACTACGAACCATCCTGGATGGATCCACTACTCGATTTCCTCCTTCGACAACAGCTTCCCGGCGATCACGCCGAAGCACGGCGCACACGGGCGAGAGTGGCACACTTCACTATGGTGGACGGTCGGCTATATCGTCGGTCTCTCTCAGCTCCTCTACTCAAGTGCCTCTTCCCCACGGAAGCCAACCAGGCCATCCAGGATGTCCATGAAAGACTCTGCGAAAGTCATGTGGGAGGATGAGCACTCGCGAGGACGCTAACCTGACAAGGGTATTGGTGGCCCACCTTACAACAAGATTTCCTCAACTACGTCCGAAGGTGCCCCCAATGCCAGAAGTACTCCCACCTACACCAGCATCCAGCGACATAGCTTCACACCTTGATGGAGCCTCACCCGTTTGCGTGGTGGGGGATCGACATAATGGGGCCCTTCACTGAGGCACAAGGGAGGAAGAAATTTCTCATAGTCACCATCGACTACTTCACCAAATGGATCGAAGCCGAGCCATTGGGAAAAATAACAAGCGAAGCAGCTTGAAAATTCGTGCTACGGAGCATCATTTGTCGGTTTTGGATCCCCAGGGTTCTCACTACCGACAATGGCAGACAGTTCACGAGCACCACCTTTCAGGAGAAGTGCTCGGAGTTGGGGATCTAGAACCACTACACCTCAGTGGGACACCCCCAAGCTAACGGGTTGGTGGTAAATTCCAACCGGACTCTACGCCACGGCATCAAGACTCGCCTGGACCAAGCATGCGACGCATGGATTGATTCAATCCCCAGCATCCTATGGGCTCACCGGACCACCGCTAGAGCCGCCACCGGGGAGACACCCTTTCATCTCACCTACGGAGCTGAGGCAGTAGTCCCGGTGGACATATCCAACCCCTCGTTACGAGTGGGACATTTTGATGAGGCCAGGAACAACCAGGCAATGCTAGAAAACCTGGACTTGCTCGAAGAAAGAAGAGCCAATGCCCAGATAAAGCTTGCGGCATATCAACAGAAGCTGGCGCAGTATTATAATGCCCGAGTTAAGGAGCGACACTTCTTCCCCGGGGATCTGGTCCTATGGCGAGGAAGCGTGGCTGACCCGCGAGGAGCCGCAGGAAAACTTGCGCCTAACTGGGAAGGCCCATACCGGGTAGCAAAAGCACTCGGCAAAGGAGCGTACAGGTTAGTGACGCTTGGGGGGAGAGAGGTGCCCAGGACGTGGAACTCCGTCAACCTCAGGAAGTTCTTCCAGTGAAACGTCACCATCCATACTCCACTAGGGTAAGTTGCCCATGAATAAAGAAGAAGGTAGCCTAAGGGTTTCCAAGAGGCGAGCACCACTTCCCTTGAAAATGAAGAAAGTAACCTAAGGGTTCCCTAGAGGCGAGAGCACCGCTCCCCTTGAAAACAAGTAGGTAACCTAAGGGTTCCCTAGAGGCGAGAGCACCGCTCCCCTTGAAAACAAAAAAGGTAGCCTAAGGGTTTCCTAGAGGCGAGCACCGCTCCCCTTGAAAATGAAGGAGGTAACCTAAAGGTTCTCTAGAGGCGAGCACTGCTCCCCTTGAAAACGAGAAGGTAGCCTAAGGGTTTCCTAGAGGCGAGCACTGCTCCCCTTGAAAATAAAGAGGTAACCTAAGGGTTCCCTAGAGGAGAGCACTGCTCCCCTTGAAAACGAAGGAGGAAACCTAAGGGTTCCCTAGAGGCGAGCATCGCTCCCCTTAAAAATGTGAAGGTAGCCTAAGGGTTTCCTAGAGGGAGCGGTCTAGAGGCGAGCACCGCTCCCCTTAAAAACGTGACGGTAGCCTAAGGGTTTCCTAGAGCGAGCACCACTCCCCTTGAAAATGAATAGGTAACCTAAGGGTTCCCTAGAGGCGAGAGCACCGCTCCCCTTGAAAACAAAGAAGGTAGCCTAAGGGTTTCCTAGAGGGGAGCACCGCTCCCCTTGAAAATGAAGAGGTAACCTAAGGGTTCCCTAGATGCGAGCACCGCTCCCCTTGAAAATGAGAAGGTAACCTAAGGGTTCCCGTGGAGGACACGAGCACTATGGAAGACGAGCACAGAGGATCGCCCAAGAAAGCATGTAGAAGAACTCAGCAAAAGGTACACATCAATATTGGCTCAGAATCAAAGAATTTATATTTCTTTAGTCAAAGTACAAGCTGCCGAAAATTGGTAAAGTACCCTCATACGGGCCAAATATAAGTACATGGAGAGATAAAACGTGCTCGACGATGGCGACATGTGACTCCAACGACTCACTTCCCAGATACCATCCTCTGTCGACGATCATGCTAATCTTCAAGCAGGCGTAGGTACCCATTTTTGTTCTGTGGGAGGATACCTACGGGAGAAGCCTCATATGCCAGAGAAGAGGGACAAAGCCCTCAAGCCAACAAAGGGCTTCACTGGTAGAAGGCCTGCATGAGAAAAACTTGGCCAGTAGCTCCGGCCACCCACGCTCGGAGGAAGGCCAGGGAGGTCCACCCATTATAGGGAACCAGCAGACCGATGCAAGCCGGCGGGAGATAGCGGTACTACGAGGCCAACACATCAGGAAGGCCGCCCCGGTGAACAAGCCCCCGCCGCCCCGACTACCACCAGCACCTCCCTTGAAAGGAGAGGTTGTCTTGTGTCTCGCCGCGGACGTCGTGCGACAACAGCGGCGGGGAGAGTCGTATTGGCCATGCCTTCAAACTGAGGAGCCCACCGCCGTCGTCTAAGCCACACGGCCAGGCCCACAGAGTGGAAGAATGGAAAACAGATTCCACCCTTCCTTACGATCCTTCCTACCGGAAAGTAGGAAGATGTTCCAGCAACAAGGAGCATCTCTTCGAGCACCTACAAGGAGCAAACAACGGTTATACATCGCAAAGACAAGCAAGGGAAACCAACTGAAGTTTGGAAAGCAGCGCTACCCTGACACTTCTCATCCCTGTAGACACGCCAAAATTGACGTTTTGTTGATCAAATCTCATGTTATTATATAAACGCCCCAAGTGGACTTCAATATTCCTATAACATAAAGTTTTTCTATTTTTGTGAGTTTTTCTGCATTTTTCCTGCATTTTTGTGAATAAAGACTTGACGAAGGGCGTTGCTTTTTAAAGTAACGACCTGTCATAAGGCGTTTTCAAGGAAAGAACGACCGTAGGTGAGGGCGTCAATTCCTGGTATTATCCGTTAATTTCTGGAATTATCTATTTTCAAAATAAAAGGTATTTTGTGAGTAACGCCTTTCCTCAGGGCGTGTTTTGAAGAAACGCCGTTACCTTAGGCGTGTTCCATTAATTTCCAAACAGAGGAAGTTTTTATTTCCAAAATTAAATCCAGGAAGAAACGACCTTTCCTAGGTCGTGTTTCAAGAAACGTCCCAATCTCAGGTCGTCAATTCATAAATAGACGCCCTGTTTTAAGGCGTGTTTTACTCCAGAGTCCTTTTTTTCCATCTTTCCCCCACAGTTCCCTGCTATCCTTGGACTCTTGCCCGATCTTAATCCTTCCGTGGATGCCTCATTACCCGTTCTTATCAATTCCCTTGTTTGATCACATCCGATTGAACATTATATAAGAGGCTCCTTGTCGAGCGTAAGAAGGGTTGGAAAAGGTTGGAAAGGTTGCAGGGTTGTTGTTGTTGTTTGTTGATTATCATCATTATTGTTGAACGCCCTAAACCCAGAAGATCACAATCTCCCCTTCTTTGCACTTCATCCTGCTGCAGCGTGGTGTACTACTGCATCCGATCGGGCTTCATCCTACTGCATCCATCTTTCTACAATCCATCCAACATCATTCACGGTTTCCCTCCACTCTCGTCAGGGAGAGCAGGGCTATATTGTGCTTATTTTATTTGAGTTCCATCATTGTCATACCATCAGTTTTTCTTATTGCATTAAGCATTTTTTTCCCTTCCCTAGTTCTCTGCTATGGGTTTATAAAACCAAAAAGAGGTGCGCATGTTGATGTCTTTTCATCATCTTAGGTTAGCTTTGGATTGATACTATTGCACTTTGGCTGATCCCCCTCTCTTTTGCTTGTTTTTCATTATCTTTTTTACAAGGTAATCAATCAAGAAAACCCACTTCATCGGCCGGCCGATTGGAGTTGGAGGAGGAAATCCACATTTATCCCGCATCCCACTCTTCACCAGGTACATGCGATCTCATTTTCTTCTTATTGAGGTAAACCCTCTGGCGATCACAACTCCCCTTTAGCACCTCATGCTATATATTTTTTATCACGTCTTATACATGTTGTTGTCATGTTATATATTTTTCACTCCCAAAAGTGAGGATTTTTAATCCGATCTACAAATTGGCGATCACGGTGGGACATCCACTGTTTTCTTTATTGATTACCATCTCCATTGGCACCCTCGTGTGCCCTTTCCCTTTGACACCCTCGTGTGTCCTTTCCCCTTTGACACCCTCGTGTGTCCTTTCCCCTTAGGCACCCTCGCGTGCCCTTTCCCCTCGGTACCCTCGGTACCCTTTCCCTTGTGCCCCTCGGGCACCCTCCATTGTGCACCCTGCACACTCCCCGGATCAGTCAATTGCTGCTTATTAACGCCTTCAACAAGGGCGTCTTTTGATTTAACGCCCCTCACAGGGACGTGTTTTGATTAATTAACGCCCCCCTCCAGGGCGTGTGTTTATTGCATCTGCTTGCCTTATCTTTGCTATTTTCTCGTCTGCTATTTAGCGCCCCTCACAGGGACGTGTTTCATTGATTAACGCCCATCTCCAGGGCGTCTGTTTCTATAACTGCCGTTTGCTGCATGCTCATTATACTGTCTGTGGAATAACGCCCCTCTTCGAGGCGTTTCATTTCTTATCAACGCCTGTCATTAGGGCGTTTCTCTTTATCATAACTGCTGTCTGCTACATCCTTATCATATTGCCTGTGAATTAACGCCGCTCTCTGAGGCGTTTCATTTATTATCAGCGCCTATCATCAGGGCGTTTTCTCTGCGTTTTGACGCCCTTTACCGTAGGCGTCCTTTCTTTAGAACGCCTCACCTCAAGGCGTGATTTTCCTACCGTCTGTGAGCCCCTCACAGAATTTACGACAGCCACGCTGCCGTGTTTTAATTTGGTCACGACCTACCGCAGGGCGTGTCTTTCCTCTTGCTGTGAACACGACCTTTCCAAGGGCGTGTCTTTACTGTTCTTTTTCACAGATTGGCTGTTATTCATTGCTGGGCATTTGTCTTGATATTACATTGCGGCTTGGATTGTCTTGATTTGTTGGCTTGGTTGAGAGACCTCCTCTCTCTATCCTAGGATCCATACACCCTTCTTGGAATCGGGACGACCCTCCATTGAGCATTCCGTCTCTTTGGACCGGAAATCCCTTTTCCAAAACCTCCGTAAGTCCCCGCACCCGTGGATTCCCTCACGGACGCTGGGCTGGTTGTACCCTCGAAGTACCTGGAGTTTAGAGAACTTATACGTTGTTAAAAGAGAGAAGAACTTAGTTGACCCGGAGGTTGCACTCGGATCAAACTAGGTCTCATTTGGCAAAAGAGTGAACTTTCACAAATAATCCACCCTAAATTCAAACATCAAACATTAAAACCTTGCGTTTCTTGCCAACCTTGTTTGCATAAACATAGTTGGGTGATTTGATTGCCTTATTTGGTTTGAATATTTTGTGATAATTCCTTCATTAAACATCCTCTCTCTTAAGAATGAAACTCCGTTCAGGTAAAACCATCAACATGTCAGGCAACGGGTACTCTTATGATGATGAGATGAGAACATATTTGGTCAATATGAGGACCCTCTCCAAGATTCTGTTTATTATGAGGGGAACTACCTTCCTCCTCACCCCCATTACTCACAAGTCCATGTGGTCGATACCACCATCCATGAGGCGGACCCTTCGTCTCAAGTTCCATCTTCCAACACTTCGGGGAACCCTTCCCCATCCATCAACGTCACAGACTTGATCCAAGCTCTCTCCCAGTTGGATGACTCCCAGCGGCAAGCCATTCAGGCCGCTTTAAAGGGGAAATCCGTCCTTTCATCTTCCTCTAATCCCCCTCCGGCCGTGAGTGGCCATCAGATTGCTAATGACCAGGCGGTCTTGCATCCCCCTTCCTCTCGTCCACAAACGCCTACTGCGGCCATGCCGGCCCAGCAGGCGAGCTATTCGGTGGTTAGGCATCAATCCTTCCAACCTCCTCGGATTCTACGAACGCCTATACCGCATTCTTTTGTTCAGAATCAGGCCCCAGTCGAGCCCGATACCACCACTCTCTTGCTTCAGAAGCTGGCCAGCATGGAGGAGCAGCTCAAGAAGGTTACAGCAACTAAGAATGCTCCGGAAATTTCTCTTCCTACGTTGCCAGTGTTCCATTTACCACCTTCTGAAATGCCAAATTTCCGGCGATATAATGGAACAGGCAACCCATTCATTCATTTAAAGGATTTCCGATATGAGACTTCTTTCTGACAAGACAATAAGGCCTCCCTGGCCTATTTATTCAAGAGATCTCTTGAGGGGCCAGCCCTCGAATGGTTCTATTCCCTGGAGCCAGCTGATGCCGGTGATTTTGATGTTATCCAAAGGAAATTCTTGCAAAAGTACAGAGACCGGGTAGGACCGTCCCTTTCTGTTACAGATCTGGTCGCTGAGAGAATGAAGCCCGAGGAAGACTTCATTGTATTTGCTGACAGGTGGCGGTCTATGGCCGAGAAATTGAAGGACACATTGTCGGAACAAGAGCAAGTAAAAATGGTCATTTCTAATGCAACTCCTCAATTCCGGCACATTTTGGCCATGAATCGGCTGACAACTATGGAAGAGCTCTATGAAAGAGCTCGTTATATACAAACACAAATGAAGGATTCGCCCATCATGGGCATGTTTGAGCCGAAGCCTCGGCTGTTTAAAAAGAATACAAATGTCAACAGCGGGCCCACGACTGAGGGCACTGTCACAAACGAGCAGGTTGGCGTAGTTGGCCACCCCCACCACCAGTCAAACCCACGACCTCCGCCACCTCCACAGCAAAACCCCCATTTTACCTCCGCTCCACAACGCCACTTCACACCCCAACCTTCTTTTGCTCCATCACCGAGCCAAGCGCCTCGCACCGACCCTCCAGCACCACCACAATACCATCAGGTCCCCCCACCTTCCAACTATGGCCAACAACAACGGAGACCACCGCTTGGCCCCAAGAGGGCCCATTATCCGCCACTCCCAGAGAGTCTCCCTGACATTTTTAATGCTTTGATGGCCGCCAACCTGCTCGTCCTACCAAAAGAAAGAACGGTGTGGCCCGACAATGTTGACACATCCCGTTACTGTGCATTTCACCGCGCCCCTGGTCACAACCTTGATCGTTGTTTCCATTTCAGAGATCATATTTATGATTTGAATGACCAGGGTGGCATTAATTGGGATGAAATGAGGCAAGTCATCGCCACCATGAAAGAGAGAAGGCCGCATCGGCAACAGCAAAATCAGCAACAACAGCAGCCAGCTCCGCAGCAAGTTCAGCCACAGCAAGCTCCAGCACCCCAGCAGGATATGGGGATTGTCCGTAATCCATTGCCGGAGCACGCTCCTAATCAACACGTGAACCCTGTCACGTCTCTCTACGAGGTGGAGAGAGGACAGGGATGGCACGAAGAAAACGCCTCTGTCGGGGCATTCCACCATGATCCAACCCAAAATCAAACTCCGCGTCTTTTGCGCGTTCCTCCTTCTCCTTCTAGTCTCCTATCGGGACGTTCTCTTTTACGCCCCGTCAACCCATCTACCACCACCAATTCCACGGCCTTGCCGGCTCGCTCTCTTCTTAACCGCTTACCACCACAGCAACCTACCATTCCACCTTCCACCACCAATCCTACATCCGCGCCCTCCAGGCCACTCCTACTCCGCTCACCGCCAGCACCCGCTACCCCCTCTACCACTCCTACACCGGAAAGAGTTCCTCCACCATCAGTACAACCACCCTTTGTGCCATGATCTCTCCTTATTCCACCACCTGCCAATACCCCTCGCATTCGGATATCCCTCTCTTCTCCCACGCCTCCTGCGAGGGCACCTTCTTCAAATACTCCTCCCATGCCTCCCGCGGGGGCATCTTTATTAAACACCACTACTACGCCTCCTACGGGGGCGCACCTTTCATTGAATTCCCCTTTGGTATCCCCTAGCAAGATCTCTGTTACCGACATTCCTTCTTCTTCTTCCAACCCTCCTCCTAATATTGCCCCGACAGAGGCGCGTCAAGACGTAGCGCTGCTCCGTAGTGGACGGATGTTCCACCGTATTTTTCCACAGAGAGAGCTAGAGCCCGTGCAGGGGCCACAAGAGCAAGAACAGGAACAAGATTCAGTGCCGGGAACTCAGTATGATCTGTTAAAGCACTTGGATCGCACTCCAACCAGAATCTCCATCCTTGAATTAATCAAGAGGTCCACCACTCATCAACTGGCCCTGAAGGAATACCTGCAGAAGGTCATGGTCAATGAGGACCTTCCGGTTGAACAGATAATTACAGTCTTGACCCCTGCCAGCAGTCAGCCGGCAATCACATTCCATGAACATGAGTTAGCACCTCTACCGGCAAGAAAATATGCCCTATGTATCACGGTTGATATCAACAAGGTGGCCGTTAAGCAGTGTTTGGTAGACACCGGTGCATCTATCAATGTGTTGCCTCCGAGCACTCTGAAGTTATGCGGTATCCCTGAGAGCCAGATTCGGCCATCTACCATTACTGTCACAGCATATGACAATACAAAGAAACCCCCTCTGGGTATGATTACTCTTAAAGTCAGCTTGGGTCCAGCCACCATTACGGCAGATTTTCATATTCTGGATATGGACCCGACCTTTAATGGCATCCTGGGTCGCCCTTATATTCAGCAGCTTGATGCAGTGCCCTCTACAAACCATCAGTGCCTTAAGTTTCCGCACAAGGGCCGCATTATCAAGGTGACCAGCGTGCCGATCTTGCCAGAGGAGGACATTCATGTAGCTTCATCGTTCCTTCTATATGGCCAGCCAACAAGCCGTTATTATCTGTGCTGGACATTCCCCACTCTCAGCCGATGCTATCTGAGACTGTTACAACAGTTGCTATGACACCCCTGCCTTCCAAGGGGAAGAAGAAAAAGAAAAATATGATGAATACCCCCGGCTGGAACATTCTGATAAGAATGGGATATCAAGATGGCAAGGGCCTGGGCGCCAAACTCCAGGGCAAGATTAGGCCCATTAAGCCTCAAAAGGTGGTTGCACGAGGCGGCTTAGGCTACAAAGCACCGGGCAAGAATGAAGGAGAGCCGTGGGCTGTTATGACGTCCACCTTCAAGCCAGATCGCCAGCCGCTCACCTGGACTTTAAAGACACATTTTGTCACCGGTGGCGTTCAGAACAATGAACAGACTACCATCATTACATCATTGCTTGATTGTCAAGATGTGCACGCTAGATAGTTTGCTCGTCACATTGCCCCATTGGCCACTTAC